>JAHKKF010536043.1:5357-20249 GCA_019740295.1 Labeo calbasu
ATTAATTATGCCTTGTAATGCATGCGATGAAGGCAATCTCATGATTGTAACCACAGTTAATAAATTATAACACTTATAAGTTATGTTATGATTATTTACGACAAGATATAATGTATTACAATGCACATTATGAATAATTATAATGCATTATACCCTTTAATAACCCTTTATAATGCATACATAAAGGCTTTAAGTAAAGAGCCACCAAAATGTCTCTTGAAGTTTTCAACACTGCATCTTTTTAATATTTCAAGGGGCCTTTCTCATCCCCTACACGATCATGCTGGCTGTTGCTGGCCTTCCTTTGTTCTTCTTGGAGAGCTCTTTTGGACAGTTCTGCAGCCAAGGCCCCATCAATGTATGGAAAGCTGTGCCTATACTGCAAGGTAATGTTGAATTCAGCCTTAAAATTGGTAGATCTAAAGTTGCAGAGGAGTTTCTGAAAAACACACTGTGGATTCAAATGAGCTTTTGCCACATTTTGAGGTCCACCGTTGTGGTAAATGCCTCAAGGCTGATTCATAAATGTACCAACCTTGAGGCACGCTAAGGACAAATATTCCTCCGACACAGTTAACATGCGGATTGCATACTTACTATACATTTGCCCTCATGACATTTACATGAATGTTTAAGGGGGTTTGTACATATTTATGTGATTTTTTTTTTTTTTTTTTTTTTTTTTGTAGGTGTTGGCATTACAATGATGCTGGTTAGCACATTTGTGTCGATCTACTATAATGTGATCATTGCATATAGTATCTACTACCTTTTTGCATCTTTTCAATTTCCTCTCCCTTGGAGTGCCAAGGACTGCAACTCAACAGGTTTGTTTCTCTTTTAAAGAGGCCCATGTTTCTGTGTCAGACATAGTATAATGAAGACAATGACAGATAAGTATCTGGGTTTTTGTAGATGAACTGGCTCGTAAGGGAAAGTTTCCTTTCAGACTTGACCCAATAAAGTATAAAAATAAAGGAAACTTCCTTACAGCTCTGTGCTTGCAATGATAAGAGTTTAAACTATAACTATTTTTTATGATCTAATTATTGTTTTATAAGTATTTATTTATCATGATCTAGAATAAAACTGCAGTAAATCATTGTTTAGACCTTATGTTGTATTTCAATAGCTTACAACACTACTGCCTCAATGCTGAATGAGACTGCTGTGAATCAAACCTGCCCGAGTGATTTTTTAGGAGGCAAGAGCCCCAGTGAGAACTACTGGGAGTAAGTTGACATTTTATTTTTGTGCAGTACCTGCTTGTCAGTAAGACTAAACTTTGTTAGCACACTTTTCTTTCTTTCTTTCTTTCTTTCTTTCTTTCTTTCTTTCTTTCTTTCTTTCACAATATATATCCTAAGTTTTGGATTATTCATGACTAAATTAATGTTTCAAGCTGTGTCAGGTTTTGGGGTGATTCTCACAGCAGTGAAAATGTGTAGAGTGTAGTTTCTTTCCTGTTCTGAAGTATTTCCTGTTGAAACAGGAAGCTTTGGCGGGATGTTGGGTTTACCTCACCTTTTGATGTTTACAAGGTTTTAGTTTTAAGATGGAAGCAGCAAGCACAGAAGCTAAAAAAAGTGTATATATATATTTAAACCTAGACTAAACATTCTAACACTCTTTTAACAGTTTTAGAATTTAAATTTTATAATTAGAATCTTTTAGGATTCTAATCTTTACAGTATACTGTTCAAAAGTTTGTAACAGTATCAAGGTCATCAAAGGTGACAGTTTTACAGTACATTGTTACAAAACAGTTTCAAATAAAACTGTTCTTTTGAACTTCTCATTCATACATGAATCTTAAAAAAACTGACATTTCCACAAAAATAATTTCTTGTGCATCAAAAAAGCATATTGTAATGATTTCTAAAGGATAACGTGACACTAAAGACTGTAGTTCTTTTAAATATATATACACTGCTGTTCAAAAGTTTGGGATCAGTAAGATTTTTTATTTTTTTTTTAAAGAAGATTTATTTATTTTATCAAAAATAAAGAAAAAAATGTTATATTCTGAAATATTACTGCAAATTAAAATAACTGTTATTTATTTTAATATACTTTAAAATATAATTGATTTATGTGATGCAAAGCTGAATTTTCAGCATCATTACTCAAGTCTTCAGTGTCACACGATCCTTCAGAAATCAATCTAATATTATCAGCATATTAGAATGATTTCTGAACGATCATGTGACACTGAAGACTGGAGTAAGGATAATGAAAATTCAACTTTGCATCACAGGAATAAATTCTATTTTAAAGGACATTAAAATAGAAAAACATTATTTTAAATTGCAATAATATTTCACAATATTACTGTTTTTTTCTGTATTTTTAATCACATAAATACAGCCTTGATGAGCAGAAAATACTTAAAAAAAAATCCCAAACTTTTGAACAGCAGTGTATATATTTCGTAATCCATAAAAAAGTTTAAAAATGGTCTTCACCTCAACATATTTTAATCTTTAATCTTAAATGATAGAATCAATGGGAGTGAGTCAAAAGGGCAAACATTCAGATCTGTTTTTCTTATCTCCATTCTTTTGATTCTTTTTTTTTTTTTGTTATCTAGGTGTGTTTTATGTTTTCTTTCTTTATTTTCTTTTTGTATTTGACATTTTGTGACTGAATAATTTGTCCTCAGTACGGTGGCTCTTCGGCGCACTAGCAGTATGGATGAGACGGGGCCGGTGGTTTGGCACCTGGCCCTTTGCCTTTTGCTCGCCTGGATACTAGTTGGAGCGGCTCTCTTCAAAGGCATAAAGTCCTCTGGGAAGGTTAGTGTTTCAGCTGTATAATAAATCACAAAGATGCAGCAAGAGAACAAAGCTATTTGGATTCAGTTTAACCAAATAAATGGTATATTTCAGGTGGTGTATTTCACAGCTACTTTCCCATACGCAGTTCTTTTAATCCTGCTGATTCGTGGTGCGACTCTGGAGGGAGCAAAAGATGGCATTGAGTTCTACATCGGCTCAAAGTCCAACCTCACCAAACTGTCTGATGCTGAGGTCTGTTAAGATCTAAGTATGACCTTCTAAGCTTATAATCACATGAATACACCACTATCAGACAGCTAATGTAGATTGTTTTTACCGTAGGTTTGGAAGGATGCAGCTACTCAGATCTTCTTTTCTCTCTCCATTGCCTGGGGTGGTTTGATGGCTCTGTCCTCTTACAACAAGTTTTACAACAACTGCTACCAAGACTCCATCATAGTGTGCGTTACAAACTGCGGCACCAGTGTCTTTGCTGGCTTTGCCATCTTTTCTATCCTCGGACACATGGCGCATGTCTATCAAAGACCAGTGTCAGAAGTTGCAGATGCTGGTAAGATCTGAAATGTAAATGTAGTGTTGATTTTTATTTTTCAGTAATAAACAGGGTGTATTGCATGCAGAATATTTAAGAGTTCTTGTAAAAAAAAAAAAGAACACAATAAAATACGTAGCTTGCCATTAAAGCAACAGTTAAAACAGTGATAAACATTCTGTACTTTTCCTCATGTTTTTTTTTAACCCACTTTTTCCTATTGTTTCACATAAAAACATAACAGCATACAGGTTTGGAATAACATGAGAAAGAGTGAAAAACGATCTTTTGAGGAATGACTCAAATGAGTTATTAAAGCAATAGTTTAGCCAAAAATTACAATTCTAGCATGATGCACTCATTTTTATTTTGCTTCAAACCTACTTTTTTGGTTGTTTAAAACAAAAAATATCAGCATACAGGTTTATAATAACATAAGAAATAGAAAAAAATGACCATTTTCTGATTTTTAGGTTTTGGATTGGCCTTCATTGCATACCCGGATGCCCTTTCTAAGCTTCCCATTTCACCCCTGTGGTCAATCCTATTCTTCTTTATGCTTATTACCCTTGGCTTGGACTCCCAGTTTGCAGGAATAGGTAAGGAAAAGAAGATTTGGATATTTAAAAAATAATAATATGTGACCCTGGACCACAAAACCAGTCATTCTATTTTGTAAAATTGAGATTTATACATCACCTAAAAACTGAATAAATAAGCTTTGAATTGATGTGGTGTTTGAATCTGAGGATGCAAAAAAAAATAAAAAATCGAAATATTGTGAAAATCACCTTTAAAGTTGTCCAAATGAAGTTCTTAGCAATGCATATTACTAATCGAAAATTACGTTTTGATATATTTACGGTAGGAAATTTACAAAATATCTTCATGGAACATGATCTTTTCTTAATATCCTAATGAATTTTGGCATAAAAGAAAAATTGATCATTTTGACTCATACAGTGCTACAAATATACCCGTGCTACTTAAGACTGGTTTTGTGGTCCAGGGTCATATATAATAAAAAAGTACTGAAATATTTATTGTGAATCCTGATTTGTCTACAGAGGTTATTGCCACCTGCCTCCAGGATGCCTATCCCAAACTTTTTAAGTCCAGACGAGGAATTGTTACGACAGGAGTCTGCATTGTTCTCTTTTTCCTCGGCTTGCCGTGTGTCACTGGGGTAGGCAAACCATTACTAATAAGGATTTACGTTTTATAAGATACCTAAGACTAACCTTAAAAATATTACAATTATAAAATACATATATATGAAATGTGTTTTGTTTTGATAGGCAGGAATATACTGGGTGAATTTAATTGACACATTTTGTGCTGGATGGATTCTCCTGGTTGCTGGATTACTGGAGGTATTAGGTCTATCCATTCTGTATGGTAAGTATGTAGTAGCAATGATAGTGAAATATTGTTTGTTCTGTTCTTTTCTAAAATGCTTTTACATTTTCAGGTGGTAATCGGTTCATCAAAGACATTGAGATGATGATTGGGACTAAGAGCGCCCTCTTCTGGTTATGGTGGAGAGCTTGCTGGTTTTTTATCACTCCTGTGGTTCTTTCTGTATGTACACAGTTTTTAATCTATACATAGTTATTATATAAATAATAATCAATTATAATAAATATAATGAGTTGTTTTTATTTTTATTTTTTATTATCCAGATTATCCTTGTATGGTCCATATATACTTTTACATCTCCTACATATGGCTCGGTTCCATATCCAGACTGGGGCATTTCTCTGGGCTGGTGTATGACTGCTTTTTGTCTCATATGGATCCCTATTGTTGCAGTCTGGAAATTGTACAAAGCTAGTGGAGGCCCCTGGCAGGTAAAAGTTGAGGATGTTTATGATTTATCTGAATTTTTTTAAGGATTTTTAAAAACCTTTTACACTGCCATTCAAAAGTTTGGGATCAGTAGGATTTGTAATGTTTTTTAAAGAAGCCTTTTCTACTCGTCAAGGCTGCATTTATTTGATTAAAAATACACAAAAAACAGTAATATTGTGAAATATTATTACAATTTAAATTAGTGGTTCTCTATTTTAACATACTTTAAAACAGAATTTATTTCCTGTAATGCAAAGCTGAATTTTCAGAATCATTAATCCAGTGTCACACGATCCTTCAGATATCATTCCAATATGCTGAATTATTATCAATGTTGAAACCAGTTATGCTACTTTTTAAAATCATAGATACTTTTTTCAGGATTCTTTGATGAATAATCCGTTATATAATAACAGCATTTATTTAAAATAGAAATATGTTCTAACAATATACACTACCGTTCAAAGTTTGGGGTCAGTAAATTTTTTTCTTTCTTTCTTTATTCAGCAAGGATGTGAAATTAATAAAAAAGTGATAGTAAAGACGTATATTGTTAGAAAATATTCCTATTTTGAATAAATGCTGTTCTTTTTATTCATTAAAGAATCCTAAAAAAGTATTGCAGGTTCCAAAAAATATTAGGCAGCAAAACTGTTTCCAACATTGATAATAAATCAGCATATGTGACTCTGGATCACAAAACCACACTGTAAAAAACAATTTGTTGAGTCAACTTAAAATAATTTGTAACCTGGCTGCCTTAAAATTTTAAGTTCAGTCAGCTCAAAAAAAGTTTTTTCAACTTGAAATGTTAAATTATACTAAGTGACAACTTAGATATTTGAGTTGAATCAACTTAAAATTATAAGGCAGCTGGGTTACTTACCCATCTGTTAAGTTTAGCAAACACAAATATCTAAGTTGTTACTTAGTACAACTTAACATTTCAAGTTAACTAAACTTATTTTAGTTGACTGAACTTAAAATTATTTTAAGCTGACTCAACAAATTGTGTTTTTTATTTTTTACAGTGCAGTCTTAAGTAGCACAGGTATAGTTGTATATATCAGTGTTTCTTTTATGCCAAAAATCATTAGGATATTAAGTAAAGGTCATGTTCCATGAAGACCTTTTGTAAATTTCCCACCATATATATATCAAAACTTAATTTTTGATTAGTAATATGCATTGCTAAGAACTTAATTTGGACAACTTTAAAGGCGATTTTCTCAATATTTCGATTTTTTGCACCCTCAGATTCCAGATTTTCAAATAGTTGTATCTCAACCAAATATTGAACAGCCAAATAATATCAATTTCAAAAATCTACCCTTATGATTGGTTTTGTTGTGTTTTTTTGAAGACTGGAGTAATGACTGATGAAAGTTCAGCTTTACATCACAGAAATAAATGATATTTTAAAGTATATTAAAATACTGATAGTATATTACTGAAGTAAAATACTGAAGTATATTAAAGAACTGTTATTTTAAATTGCAATAATATTTCACAATATTACTTTTTTCTGTATTTTTGAACAAATAAATGGAACTTTAATGAGCGTAAAAAAAGAGCTTTAAAAAAACATTAAAAATCTTACTGATCCAAAAGTTTTGAACGGCAGTGTATATTAACGTGTAGTATGTCAGTGGTACATTGTGAGCTTTAGTCATGCACTATTTGATACTGATCGCTTTGCTTTTGTCATTCAGCGTATCAAAACAGCCTGTTCACCCACAGAGGATTGGGGTCCTTATTTGGAGTGTCACAGAGGGGAGCGCTATGCTACGAAAGAAGCGACTAATGCAAATATATTTGTAATCTCACACAACAAAATCCCACTCTAAATTCAAGTATAGAGTTTTAATGTATTTGTACGCACACGCATATGTAGCATCTTTAGTCTCCATGTAGTATAATGAAAGAAAAATTCATATTTTAATGTATATATTTGTTAGATGTTTTATTAACACTTTACCATAAGGTGTCATTTGGAAACATTAGTTAATGTATTACCTAACATGAACGAACAACGAACAATACATTTATTACACTATTTATTCATCTTTGTCAATGTTAGTTCAGTGACAGTCATTCATTGTTTGTTCATATTAGTTCACAGTGCATTAACTAATGTGGTTTAAGGTCCAATATTAACAAACCATTAACTATGACTTTTGCCTCAATATAATTTGCTACTTATTAATAGTTAGTAACGTCATTGTAAAGTTTAGTTATTGGGTAGGAGCAAGGATGTAGATTATGATCATGCACAATATGTGCTTTATAAGCACTAATAAACAGCCAAAATGTTAATAGTGGGCATGCTAATAAGCAACTAACAGTGAGAATTGGTCCCTATACTAAAGTGTTACCACAACACTACTTGTTATTTTAATAATGCATTAGTAAATGCTGAAATTAGCAAGAACTAAGATTAATAACTGCTGAAGAAGTATTGTTTATTCGTAGTTCATGTTAGCTAAATACTATGATAATGTTAACTAGTGAACCTTACTGTGAAGTGTCAATGAATATTTTGTGGATATTTTGTTTGTTTACATTTATCTTTTTGGTTGCTCTATTGGAAAACGTAATGAAACCCAATTTATTTTAATTGAAATGAAATATTTATATTCGATGGAAATAAATCAATAAAAATATTCATATTAAAAATACAGAATGCAATTAGCAGACAAACAATTAACAGTCAAGCATCTTATGTTACAAATATTTCTATGACCAAAAGAGGGGGACAATTAATGGAGAAACATACAATGCTTGCATAATGTAAAGAACATGTAAAAAATAACAGTGATATATTCTAAATACAATCATTCACATTCTCTGAAAATACAGTATATCACCAAATATTCTCACTGGAAATTTGTGAAATCTACAACAGTCATGTTTGTTAAAAATATAGTCGATTCTGCATGTCCCATGTTGTTCTTTTTGGTTTTTAGTCTCCCAAAGTCTCTCTTCACGGTCTATTATCCCGGACCATCATGCAAGTTAACTGTTCATATACCATGGCATCTTCAAAATTACTTTGCATCAGCAACTGAAAAGACTGATGACTACTGTACTTATAAAAGCAGCATTTACTGAATTTAATTTGCTACCCTCCAAATCAGAAGCCTGAGCACAAAAGTCAAACAGGTAATTAGTGATGCTTTACATGCCCAGAAAGCTCTTGACGTTGTCAAAAGCATCAAAAACGCTGTTGTATGCACAGAGAACCATCTGTGGAGAATCACATGCCTGAGGCACAACACATACACTGTAGTACAGTGACTTCTTTATACAATCATACATTTTTTATTTGTTTTGTCAAACATTTTATTGCATAAAACAGCATAAACAGAAGGAAAGGGTCAATTGTTTTTTTAAGTCAACTCATAGTATAAAGTGTCTTTTGGGTGCAGATATAATCCATTAAATGCTAGGAAAGTCCATTTATGTTGGGAAAAAAAAGAAAATCATATGAATAGTATAAAATATGAAAGAATACGATCACATACACACAAATGAGTTCAACACCAAACCCTCCCTTATATATAAAAGCAATGTTTAATACATTGACTAAATTACAAAGCACTGAAAGAACAATAAAGAATTGATTTGTTTGAATTTTGAAACTGAAACCCACCGCACCGCACGAGAGCCACACCTGTGATGCAAATACAGTCATTTAAATCTCTTTCAGAAATAACTTGTCAAAGCACAACTGTGAATGAATGAGTAGGGAAAATCGGGGGCAATTATACACACAAATCATTTAGAGAGACATTTTCAATAACAACAAAAATGTATAACAATAAAAATAAAATTTGCTTTTGGATCTCACTTTTGTTTCTCTATCAATATTATTTCAATGCTAAAACATTTTTTTTTCAAGTGTTACAACTGCCTCAACCATTCACTTAGAGGGTGATTATAACAAATCCAAATCTTTCTATTGTAGGTTTATTAATGATATTTTGACACATGTAAAACATTTTTATACCACAGAATGACAGACAGATTTGTACTTATAAAGGACAATATTAAAGATTGCAATATATCATATAAGTAACAAATATTATAATATTTATAATACTTATGATATGCTAACACATCTTGATCTCTTTTACAGGCACTTAATAAATATATAGTTTTTACATTTAATGTTGCTTACATTTATTTTGAGTTATTTTCATCTTTAAATGTGCTCACCATTTCAAAGTGGATCTCATTTCACAGCATTATAACCAATGTTTACATAGTCATTGGACACAATTAGCACCATGAATTGCTGTACGTGTTTTCTCCATCTTCATATTTTTAATCTCAACTACTGTATAATACCCAAAGAGCTGACTGTTCCAAAGCACCATTTATTTTAATGTTATCTTGACTTCAGGTAGTGTTACTATGCAACCTAGCAGGTTCTGTGACACATACATACTTTTCTCAAACCAAAATTGAAAGAAAATACACGTACACCCACAACATCAGAATCCTTTATGAGTACGGTTGTTATTCTGTCTTTTAAACTTCATAATCTGCATTTTTCATAAATGACTGGTAAACTCTGCAGACTTAAGGAATTAATGATAGATTAACGTACTGGAGAGGTAGCTTTTGTTCCTGTTATCCGAGATAAGAACAATGGTGTTAAAGGATTTTACTACACTTAACATTAAGAACGTGTTTCTTATATATGTGCTAACGATCTAATGCATGAACTTATTAAAAGTGCTTTAAAACATGACAGCAATATTCCTACCCATTATACCACTTTCAATGTTTAAGCAATTCCTAATAAATATGGCATTAAATGTTTTTGAATCAAATTTCCTCGCTAATTTTAATTCTATTTTTCATTAAGCACATGGACACTATGTCCAAGGAAAAAAAAAAGGTTTTTATTCAATTTAATATTAGTCAATTCATCTAGATGCCATATTATATGCATAATACAGTTGCAAAGTTAAGAAATTGTACATTTTAGTCAACACAGTGCAATAGAGGATTAAACGCAATTGCAAAAATATACCATGTAACGAAGCGTGCGGGTACTGTAAGTCAAATGGGGTTGAGCAGGAACCCTGTGAACTATGGATGCAGTTGCACGCGTGCCCTCTATGGCCAGTCACGCTGGCAGAGGTGTGGCGCCTTTTCACGCTTTCAACACAGACGCTTCAAAACACGGGGCCATCTTGGGGGAAGACAGCCCGCTGTGAAGTTGACCGAATAGCCGCTACACGCTTTATAACCAACACATAACAGCTAAGAGTGCCTGTAGATGTATCCAAGAGCAATCTGCGCATAAATCAACGATTGTTTTTCAACTTCACAAGGCCCTTTTCTCGATGACAGACCGACTCTGACCGCGCTCCGCCAGAATCAACTGACGTTTCCCATGTCCCGCCTCCACGCAGGGAGCCAACCAATGGCGGCGCCACAAAAATCCAGCGTAATGACGTTTCCGCTTCTGCGCGCATGCGCAGTGTCATTTTGTCCAAAGCTCCTCACTGTTCACATCGAAGATGGCGGCAGGCTTTGACCTGCTATATAAGGATTTCTGTATTAAAAGAGTGGGAAAGAAACTTTTTACCGATACTTCAAGTTGTATTAGATTAGACGTTTCCACATCTTGTCACAATAAGTTTGAGGTAAGCGCCCAGGCAGCCGGAAAATCACCCCGCTGACTCCGGGAAAAGAGGCAATTCAACTAGCTAATGTTGACATTCTGCGAGCTCTCGTACATATGAACATAATGAAAGCTGCTGCTCTTCAAGTGTGTTAGATGATCATTTCTCCCAAGAGCATTGTTACTAGTGGACTTGAGGTGACAGGGGCGCTTGTCAAATCTGTATTGACATTGTGACACGAGACTCCCCTGCACTCACGCTTGTTCCTTCGAAAAGCAACTGGAGGGAAAAGCGGATGAAAAGCCAAACTTCCTGAACTGATGTGCCAGAGGCACAGATGGAAGACAGCTAAGGCGATCCAGTGTTTCTTAATGCTATGGTAACTACTTTGATCGGGACGTCCACAGTGCAAACTTTGAACGGAGGCAATGCAATGGATCCGCACACTGAAAGCGGCACTCCAGTGTCCAGTGGCCCATCATCATCCTCAGACGACGCTTCAACTTCTGTCCCAGTTGTTAATAACGGCCCCGGGGTGGCGAAAGGACACGGAAACGTCACTGTCGCCCCTAGCCCAAGCACAGTGATACAGTCTTCGTACGGGAATCCTCCAGCGGCAGCATCCGCGGCATCCAGTGCGGGACCCTCAGTGACAGTTGTCAGGCCATCTATGCAAACTGCTGGAACAGGTTTAACTATTAACGGGAGTAATAATAACAACACCGTTTCGGCGACTGTAGCCAATGTAGCGACCCCGGGAATAACTACTACTATTAGTACTACTACTACTTCTGCTACTACAACAACGACCCCTCTTTTGATGAACCAGACTCCTGCTTCTGTCCCAGCGAGCAAGTCCGAGGCTACTAAAACTATCATCCAGCCAGCCGGCACCATGACTCTCGGCCCTGGAGTGGCCAAGGGGGCTGTTTTGCAGGGGGTCACGAGAACTGCAGCTCCGGTAACTGTTGCAGCAGCAGCGGGATCGAACCCTGCCATCAGGGCCATTGCGCCACAGGTGTTAGCGCCCCGACTCCCTCAGAGCACCCCGGGCCAGAACATTCAGAACATCCAGCTACCTCCAGGTACCCTCACTCATACTAGCACTCCCTGAAATGTGTGTACACTGATGTGAATTTGTGTAATAGAGGAAGTTGAAGAGATTTCAGAAGCCATCTGTGATCTCCTGCGCGCGTGTTGTGATGGAATACAACAACAGCAGAGCACTTAAAGTTCCTGAAATGTATATAAAGTGTAGTTCTCCCTAGAATTGCATATCCTTCAAACCTGCATAACTTTTTTTTTTATTGTGCACAACACAAAAGGAGATGTCAGGCAGAATGACAGCTTCATTCACTTTCACTGTATGGGAAAAAAAGAGTTGCATTTTGTTTAACGTCTCCTTTTGTGCTCAGAAGGGAAAAACATCCTACAGGTTTGTAACAACATAAGAGCGAGTAAATGATGGCCTTTCTTTTTTTTTTTAATAAGCTGTGCCTTAAAGTATAAGTTAGAAAGCAAGTTGATATCAACATTATCTTCCAAGTGAGATTTTTCCACCTTAAAATCAACTATTTTTAAGGTATTTTATCTTTTACATTTTGGCTATTTATTATAGTGCTTGCAAATGTGATTCTTTTACTTAAACTGAGATTCTTCCATTTGCTTTCAGTGCTAAAATGTTTAAAATCTAACTTCCAGTGATTTTGTAATAACTTTTATTTGCTAATATATACTTCTTTCAGTTCCTTCTGTCTTCTCTACCTTTCTTCTCCTTTATGGAGCGGTCACGCTTCACATTTCTTTGAAACGGTTGTGATATTACATCAGCATCTTTTGTAAAACATACATTCATACTGTATTTGCTTCAGGAAATGCACTTGAAGTTTTCTAGTGATTTCTCTTTTGACTGTATGCTCTGGTCATTCTGACAAGCCTGTTGTCTGGCTGGACGGAATACTTGACAGATTTTTCTACAAGAGGCCATCTGGATTCTCCGACCAACAGTTTCTGTTCAGAACACATCCGTTGGTTCACACGGTAACGGAGACGGAGTGTGTAGGGTTCTCAGTGTGCTCTGCAAATATAGGCCACCAACTGTGTGCTTTATTCTTCGTGCCTCTAAGCAGGGCACGGTTGCCAGACTTGACTCCAGTCAGATCAATAGGAAAAGCTCACTAATGAATAACAATTTACATGGGAAGTGACGTCAGCCTTTCTATATGTGTGATGCTTGTGTGTGCAGGTATGGTGTTGGTGCGTAGCGACAGTGGTCAGTTACTGATGATCCCACAGCAGATGTTGGCACAGATGCAGGCCCAGTCTCAGGCCGCCCGCCCTGCTGCCCCCACCAGCACCACCCCTGGGCAGATCACCTCTGCACAGGTAATGCCTTCTGACCACCCCGAACTGAACTGACATCAGCAGTACATATTTCAGAAGGACTGCGGAATAATTAATACACTTAAGGTTATATAGGCTTCTTGTGTTATAATGTGGCATTACAGGTGCATGCTTTTAACAATAGCATTTTTTTTCTGCTTGGCTGATATTTGTGATCCAGTTCAAAAAATTCAGTTCAGACTTTTACATGCCTTGTCAAATGTTTTACTTACTCCACCACAAATATGATTAATATCTATTTTAAACAACATTATGGCCATATGATTTCTGCAGTGTGGAAAATGTGGACAGAATCTCAGAATCCAGCCATAAAAATGGAATTTACTGTATAACGCAGAATGTCACAGAATTTGCCAATTTTGGATCAATACATGACAATTAGATCAGTACAATTAAATCAAAATGCTCAGTTTTGTTTACTACACACATACATGTGTGACGCTTGCAGTGTTTTCAGTCTCTGCCACCTCAATATATAAGTACATGAACACATGAACATAATCTCTAGAGCTGAGTCACTTCATAAGCATTTTTCTTTTTAGAAAAAACTATATACAAACAGAAACTAAAAGTTTGGTTTAACTTGCTGTAATAGAAATATATTAATGTAATGATAGTACTACTAATAAAATTATTGTTAAATCATTATTTTTTAAGGAACATTTACCAGAATTTATTTACCAGAAAAATGGAAATACACAACACAGTGTTTCTGGAAAATAATAATAATAACAACAATTATAATAGTTAATAATAAATACATTTTTTTGATAAAATAATTTAATTTGACATGTTTTTTTTATTACATTTTAATGAAACCATTAAAATGGAATACAAAAAAATAACAGAAAACATAGTATTTGGTAAAAATAAAGCTGAATTTGAGAAAGATTTGACATTTGGTATGACATTTTTCTTAATCTTTTAATACATTGCTGTTAATAATTTCAATTAATTAGACATGCTTTTTGATTCATATTTTTTTCAACTGAACTGGCATTTAACCATAAAACAGAGTCTAGAAAAAATTAAACTGGAATAAAAACAAACAAACAAACAAAAAACAGAACAATTTAAATGGAAATTTGAAAATAAATGTATGCTGCTATTCAGCAAGGATGCACAAAATGGTATAAAAGTGACAGCACAGACATTTATAATGTTACAGACGTATTTGTTAATTCAAGTAAATGCTGATCTAAATGTTTTAGTCATCAAAGAATCATGACAAATATGTATCAAGGTTTCCACAAAATACTGAGCAGCAACATTGATAATAATGTGTTGATAATAATCATTTTTACCATCACAGGAATGAATTATATTACAACATATTGAAAGTTACTTTACAATTCTTATTATATTACAATTTTATTGTTTTTACTGTATTTATGATTAAATAAATGCAATCTTAGTAGCGTAAGAGACTTCTTTCATAAACTTATTTCATAGTAGTAGTGTGACTCCATTGCAAAATGTGCATAAATCGGAAACAGTGGAATATTGTATGAAATGTTACTGATTTGTTTTAGAATTTTTATCCATTCTGACCGATACTTTTGGGAATATAAATACAGTAAATACAGTGTTTTAAAGCATAAACTGTAGCAACACGTGACGTTTTATCAATTAGCAACAAAAATCTCTCACACACTGGCACTGGGAAATC
>JAHKKF010536043.1:21815-39427 GCA_019740295.1 Labeo calbasu
ACCCCAAACTTTGAACAATAGTGTATATTATTACAAAAGATTTATATTTTAAATAAATGCTGTTCTTTTTAACATTTTATTCATCAAACAATCCTGAAAAAAGTATCACAGGTTCCCAAAAAAAAAAAAAAAATCAGCATAATCCTTCAGAAATCATCTATCTAATATGATGATTTGCTCAATTAATATTTCTTACTATTATCAATGTTGAAAAAAGTTGTGCTGCCTAATATTTTGAGTGAAAAACATGATCCTTTTGCTCAATTTACTGTTCCTTGCTTAGTATTAATGTGTGTCTGTTTAGTATAATATGTAATTATTTATTTACACAATAATTATATATATTTTAATATTTTGGATTGAATTCATACAGTTGAACTTTTTTTTTTAATTTATAAATGTTGTAAATTTTAATGTGTCATTGTTACAGTGTATTTATACATTTAAGTACTGAGTTATATTAATTAACTACATGTACTTACTATATGATTACGGTTAGGATTAGGGTTTGGCTTAGGTTTACTTGCATGTAATTATGCATAATTCATGTACATGTAACATGTAACAAGGACACCTTAAAATGAAGTGTTACCGAAAAAATACATTAGCAGCATAACAATTTAATTAAAAAGTGTAATAGAAAAGTGAATATGAATATTCAAATAATTCATTATATTGTTTATGGCATGAGTTTGTGTATAGCCTGACGATCATGATGTGCTTTAATGGAAACAGTTGGACTTTTTATGTGTTCACATGCTCATTGTCACAAATATGCTTAAATAGAAATAGTAAAGAATCTTACACATTTATTTTTCATTTTACACCATAACTTTTTTTTTGTTTAACATTATAAAATAACTATTGTAATATGGTCTCAGACATTTGAACCCACTGTAGTGATTAATCATGGGGTATAGAAACCTCTAAATATACTAAAATGTCTCTATGTGTGAGTTGTTTTTGGTGTTTGTCCCCTCAGGAAGGGACGATTGAAGCAGAGGAGTTCACCAGCAGGCTCTACAAAGAGCTCAACTCCTCTCCTCAGCCTTACCTAGTGCCTTTCCTTAAGGTAAAGAACTTAAATGCAACTAAATTCATGTAATTCAGTTTTAATGTGTAGTTGTATTTCAGGTACAGGAACCAGGTAATTATATTGTAATTAACATTTATTAAATTAATGTGTCTACTAATTGGAGGGAAAATCATTTAAAAGCAAAATGGGATGAAGTTTATGCACACTGTTTATTGAGCAAGATTGTTTTTAGACCTGTTTCACAAAGCAGACATAAGGAGAGTGTTCATTTTGGTGGTTGTTAACACATTGCAACATTCACACTGCCTGCATAAGACGTGTAGTGCAAATGGAGTTGCATGGAATCGTTATTTGCTTATATGGCAGTTATTATATATAATCGTAGCAGTCCTATTTCCCACAAAGAATCCCTCCTTTTCCATGTTTTTCCTCAGAGGAGTCTTCCAGCTCTGAGACAGCTCACTCCTGACTCCACGGCCTTCATCCAGCAGAGCCAGGCCCTCCAGGCGTCCGCCGTGGTGCTGACTAGCACCAACACCGCCGGTGCCACCGCCACAGCCCCTCGCACGCTCATCCAGCCTGCCCTCAGCAACTCCAGCCAGACTGCCTCTCTGGTAAATCTACAGATCTACATGCATAATTTACCTGATGTGCTGTTTAGTGAGGTGCGAAGACAGTGTTGGAATTATTAATGCTAACAGCACATAACAGGTAAAATGAGGTGTTTAGTCTTAATTTACACTGAGCTAAATGGTTGCAGTTTAATTACTTTAGTACATAGTTTAAATGATGTTGAATGATAATGCCTGCATTTGCCTTGTGGCAAAGTTAAAAAAAAATATCACTGTGTCAACTGTGTCAGTTGATATAAAAGAAAACATCATATGCGTATTATTATAACTAACTGATGTTTCTTACACACTGGTGTAGAATGTTGACTGTTGGTGGCAAAAAGGGATTTTTGTGCGTGATAATATTGATAAAGGAAACTGATTTACTAATAAGAGTTTTGATAACTTTTCTTGAATATCTGCGTTCTAGGGTTGTGCGATAATGACAAAAATGATCATTTTGTCAATAATAATTAGACAATATTTTGCTTAGCGTGTTATTATGCTGGTATTATGGCAGGTTTAAGACTTCCATGGACAGCTGATTCCCAAAGCTTTTGATATTCTTCATATTCTGTGCAGTGATGAGTTTGCAGTAACAGTAATTAACTTCCAATAAGATTAAATATATATTTTTTAGATTTTTTTTTACCTTTTATGGGAATTTTTACCTTTGTAAGGCCAATGTTTTTCTAACATAATTAAATGTATGCATTATATTTAGTGTCAAATCCTTAAATGTAATCAATAAATTCAAATAGTAAGACACTGTAGGACTGTTACTAATCAAATGAAATCCGTATCAACAAAATTTGTGTTTGCAATGCAGAGGTGGCCCAGAATATGCATCTGAAGTGAAAATATACTTAAAAAAACCCCTAAAATCGTTAAAATGGCGGCTAATCACTGCATGAATGAGTCATTGAGTCATTCATTCAACCGATTCGTTCAAACGGCTGATTGATTCAGTGACAAAACACTGTTGTGTGCTACTCAGACGCAAAACAGTTCTGCTGTGGCTTTGTTTGAAAATATTTTTGTTGTCGAAATGCAAAACTTGTTTGCAATCCTGCTGATATTTGGAGAAAATCGTCACTCTTTGTGTAATATTATATATATTTATATCAGATGATATATATGTAAAAACCGTATAAAAGTCATACATTGTCCCCTTATCTTGAATTTTGTGGGAATTTTAAATGTATTTTACAGGGCTCTATGCTTACTTTTCTTTTTAGGAATTAAACATGTAAAAAATGTAGGAGCACAGTCAGAATGTCAGAATCAATGATCAAAAAATGAAAAAAAATTAGCCTTCCCATTACAAGGTGATAATTGACTCCTTAAAGTGATTTGCATATATATATATATATATATATATATATTAATAATTTATAATTTAATTTATATAAAATTTTAATATATAATTTTATAATCTTAAAATTTCGAATTAAAACAACAGAGTCAGAACAAGTAGAATAAGAATAAGTTGCCAGTCAAATTAAATCAGTATTAATAAAATTAATTTGTACTACAGAGGTGGCACGGAAGAACACAAAAGTGGCTTGTACTGTAGGTTAATGTTTAATGAGGTTCAGGTGGCATGAGTGCAGTCAAATTCATGAGATCATTGAGATTTAATGTTTTAAATCTAAAATTCTGAATATATAAATATTAAATAATTTAAATAACTGAAAATATACTTTAAAAATGAAACTAAAACTGCCAGTAGGTGGCGGCAAGTCACTGATTTAATGAATGAATCATTCATTCATTTGATTCGTTTGAACGGCTGATTCATTCAGGAATAAAGCAAGTGACTCTCTTTGTGAATGGGAAATTGAATCATTGACTCACTAGATTCGTTTAAAAATGCACATTCATTCATAAACAAAACTGCTGTTTGAATGAAGATGTGCAGCGGCTCAGTTGTGACTTGTTTCAAACTATTTTGTGTTATAGTCAGACAATGTAAGTCACTTAATATTAACTTGTTTATTTAACTGTTGTATTAAATCAATATCTCATTTACAAACTCCCTTAAAAATCATTAAAAGCTGTCACTCATCTTAGTTCATTGCGATTATAATCAGCGAAGCTCTCTACACTGCACAATCAATCTCTTATTTACTCTCTCTACACTTTGTTTATTAAAGGACTGGTGAGATATGTCTGTGATACACTAAATGTTGCAAAAACACATAGAAACCTTTGAAGATCCCCTCAGCGCAAACACAAATATGCTGATCGGGTCAGTCGCACTGCTGCTCCTAAATATTTTTTCATATTCGCACACAGTAGTAAAGCCCTGATTTTAATAAGCTAAATCATGCAGTGAAAGCATGAACTGTAAATGTGTTTGCACAGTAGTTTAACCTACATCTTAGTGTATGCGTGCATTCTCTAGGTGTGTTTTTGTTCGTTTTTGCAGTATACTCGATAATGTCAAATTCATTCATTCATTCATTCATATATGTTGTTCAGGTATTGCAGCCTCCACAGCAGGGGGCAATAGTGAAGCCCCCTCAGGTTACCCTGACAACCACTCCCATGGTGACGCTCAGGGGTCAACCCCACAGCCACATAGTGGTGGGTCAGCCTCAGGTGCAGCTCAAACAGATCCAGACAGGTGAGTGTGCCTGTCAGATCCATTAATGTCTGCTTTGTGTTTCATAGTATAATGACACAAAACGTAACCTCTGTCTGTCTCTCTTCCAGTCGCTGTGAAGCAGGGTGTTATGAGTAGCACTAAACTGGCTCCTGGCTCCATGTCTGTAGCGTTAGCTCAGAAGAATAAAACAAAGGATGGTGCTGGAGGAACTTTCAGGTTTGTGTTGTATTCATTTAACTTTTCTGATGACATGCAAAAAAAAAAAAAAAAACTAACAGCAATGTTTACCCACAATATATTGTGCACAACAACACACAAAGTTTGGCTAAACTGATTGTGATTGAAAATATGTTGCATTTTCTTCAAGAGTACGCAATAGTTTGTGTGGCTATTACAGTGCCATTATCATGATCATGGGACACGTAACAGTGTAATATTAATTTTACCAATGTTATTTAAGTATTATTTTTATACTATTATTATTATTATTTTGATTTGTGAATTAGTGAATAGATATTTTAACGTCTATTATTTTTATATTTTATTTTATGTTTTGTATTTTATTTTATAATTTTTATATTTCATTTTAAGTTTTAGTAATTTTGTTGTGGTTTTGTCACTTTATTGTTTTATTATTTTTTTTATAAATATTTCTGTTTAGCTTTATTTTCATTTTAGTAATTTTAGTACTTAATTTTATTTTCATTTAGTTGTCAAGCCAACATTTATACTTTGTGACTTTTTTTAAAAGTTTTATTTAATATTTTTAATTCATTTCAGTTTTATTTTAGTTAATTCAATTTATTTCTTTTCAACAACACTGTACTATGAATTCTAAAAATTAATTTACCTTTTAAGAGTTCAGCATATTCATTTAAATTTTATTAATAGATGTATTACACAGATGTATTACACTGGCGTTTAAAGGTTCAGGATCATTAAGATTTTTATTTATTATTTTTTTTAAGACGTTTATTATGCTCATCAAAGCTGCATTTGATCAAAAATCCAGAAAAAACAGTAATATTGTAAAATATTATTTTAATGTAAAATACCTCTTTCATGTGTGAATATATTTTAAAATGTAATTTATTCCTGTGATGCAAAGCTGAATTTTCATCAGCAATTACTCCAGTTTTCAATGTCACATGATCCTTTAGAAATCACTTTAAATATGCTGATTTATTATTAATGTTGAAAACAGTTGTTGGAACCTGTGAAATTTTAGGATTCTTTAATAAATAGAAAGTTAAAAAGAACAGCATTTATTCAAAAAAACATCTTTTGTAACAATATAAGCTTCCATTTAAAATCTTGTGGTCAGTAAATTTTTATTCTTTCTTTTTTTGAAAGAAATCAATACTTTAATACTTTAATTTGCACAACTGTGTCCAACATTGATAATAAAAGTAATAAATTGGCATATTAGAATAATTTCTGAAGGATAATGTGACACTGAAGACAGGAGTAATAGCTGATAAAAATTCAGCTTTGCTTCACAAGAATTAATTATATTTTAAAATATATTAAAATAGAAAACCATTATTTTAAACGGTAATAATATTTCACAGTATTGCTGTTTTTTCTGTATTTGCAGCCTTGCTGAGCATAAGAGAATTCTTTAAAAAACATTAAAAATCTTACTGATCCCAAACTTTCAAACGGCAGATTATGTACTTTTATACACTTGAAAGTATGGTCAATTTCATTAGAGCAGTTATGCACTGTCAGTAAGTCAGTTTTCTAGCATTCGTACAACTCTCAAACTCTGTCTAACTTATATTCCCGTATATATCTAAATCTGTACAGGGATGATGACGACATTAATGACGTGGCCTCAATGGCAGGCGTTAATCTTTCGGAGGAGAGCGCACGTATCCTGGCCACCAACTCGGAGCTGGTTGGCGCCGTCACGCGGTCTTGTAAAGATGAAGCTTTCCTTTCCGCCAGCATGCTACAGCACAAGATACTAGAGATAGGTGAGACTTCTGGTTATGTTAGATTTTACTAAAATGTACTGTTTTACCAGAGCTAATAGTTGTTGTCCTGTATGTGGTCAGGCCAAAGGTTTGGAGTGACAGAGCTGGGTCCCGAGGTGGTGAACATCGTCTCTCACGCCACTCAACAGAGACTGCAAAACCTTCTAGAGAAGGTCTCGTTGATCGCCCAGCAAAAGAACATGACTTACAAGGCAAGTCCGCTCACTCGGTTGGGCTAGATCGTTACACTATATTGATAGTAACATATTTTTTATATTTCTTTGCCAAACTCTGTGTTTCCTTTATGTCAGAATAGAAATTGTGAATCCAGAGGCTACTGCGGTTTTCGATCTTAAAAGCGTTTCATCCTTCGGGTGCCAGCTTTTGTTTTGAGCCTGTAAGGCTGTGTGTAATGTTAATGATGTGTGTGCAGGAGGATAGTCGGTACGAGCAGGTGGAGGACGTTCGCTCTCAGCTCAAGTTCTTTGAGCAACTTGACCAGTTGGAGAAACAGAAGAAAGAGGAACAGGAGAGAGAAATTTTAATGAAGGCAGCTAAGGTTAGTAAACCGCCTCCAGTCATACACACACACACACACACCTGTAATACCACCATTGGCCAGAGGTTCTGATCATCGATTTAAGTTCAGAATAGGTTTAGTCTTCCAAAATTCTCTCACTGCAGTGGATTTGATTTTTACGAGGGCTGTTGATGCTTGCGAATCATTAACCATGATTAATGCCGTTATTTTATTTTTAAATAAGATACGTGTTTTATTGAGCATAAAACAAGACTCAGTTTGTCTAGGAGAGAGGGATCTGCAGTATTTTATCAGTCTCTGTTGTTTTACTTTAGTCCAGTGTTAAAGGGATAGTTCACCCAAAAATGAAAATTTGATGTTTGTCTGCTTACCCCCAGGGCATCCAAGATGTAGTTGACTTTGTTTCTTCAGTAGAACACAAACAAAGATTTTTAACTCAAACCGTTGTAGTCTGTCACTCATATAATGACAGTCAATGGCTACCAAATCTTTGAGAGTAAAAAAACATACACAAACAAAACCAAATTAAACCCTGCGACTCGTGACGATACGCTGATGTCCTAAGACACGAAACGATCGGTTTGTGCGAAAAGCTGAACAGTATTTAGATCTTTTTTTTTTTACCTCTGATTCACCGCTGTGTCCTACTGTCCTGAGCACATGCACAGCACCTGCACGTGACGTGTACGCGCTCCGGCGTAGTATACGCAAGCACTGGAAGCAATCGGCGCTTACACATCACTCATTGTTTACACTGCACAGAGATTCCAGCTATTTTTAGCTGCACAATAAGCTTGTTTTGCTGCTTGATATTGCAAACTGGTGTGTCTTACCATATTATTTTAATGTATTATCTTAATTATGAACACACTGGTTTGTAGTGCAAACTGTTTTATATTCTTCTCGTTATTTCCCTATGACGGATTATGAACTGGACGTCTGACACATTACCAGAAAACAGCTTACTTCCGCACTGAAAAATAAGGTGGATAGAAATGCTTAATAAATGCATTACACTGTAACTAAACCCATTTGATTTTAGTCTTATTATATTTAGTTGACTAAAACTAGACTAAGACTTAAACAAATCAGATGAGTAAAATCTGACTAAAACTAAATGGCATTTTAGTCCAAAGACTGACTAAAACTAAATCTGCATTTGCTGTCAAACTTAACACTCATTTAGTCCAGTACCACTTGAGTTGTAGGAAGTTATATATAAATGATCACAAATAATAATAAAGTGATACTTGAAGTATCAATGCAGTGCCATTAGACAGAAGTAGAGAAATTGTACAAGGAATGCAGGCTTATGATTGGTTGCAATATGGTATGATTTAATAATTTTTATGATGATATATTTTTTATTGATGTTGATTGTTGTAGGCTAATTTTCAAGATTCTTTTTGAATTCTGCCTTGTCTCTCTCTGCAAAAAACATCTTTGTACATGTATACTACAGTTCAAAACAGTATGGGGGTTTTTCTTGTTTTCTTTTTTTAAATTAATTATTTTATTTAGCAAGGATGCATTAAACTGATCATTAAAGAAAAAGAAGTGACAAAGTCAAACAGATGCTGTTCTTTTGTACTTTCTATTGTATCATGGTTTACACTAAACCTTCAATATTAATAAAATATAAAATATCTCTTGAGCATGAGCATATTATAATGATTTCTGAAGGATCCTGTGACACTGAAATTTGGAGTAATGGCTTTTGAAAATTCAGCTGTACCATCACAAGAATAAATTACATTTTGAAATGGGAAACATTAAATTCTGATAATATTTCTGTTTTTGTTTTATTTGAACAAATAAATGCAGCCTTGGTAAGCATAAGACAGTAAGTGTACATTATTAAAAGTACATTATTCGTGTGCAACTTCTTTTCGTGAGAGTAAAGAGCACTTGAATTTACCCTTTGTCTTCTATATTTACATGCACTCGTATAATCCACGCAAATCGCAAGACCTCATAATTACTTGTTCATTTCTTAAACTGGAATTTAAAACAAAACCAAACATGAAATTAATCACGATTAAATATTTTAAATGATTGACAGCCTTAATTTATCCATATTCATTTGATTCCAGCAGATGCGTCTGTGTTTTGACTGTTGATCCTCTCTAATTGCTATTTATGTTTTGCAGTCACGCTCGCGACAAGAGGACCCCGAGCAGCTGCGGCTGAAACAGAAGGCCAAAGAGGTAAGATGGCACACTTGAGATGTTTATCTTGTCAGAGGACCATTGTGTTTGATTATGGGTCAGAGCTGATGTGTATGTGTGTGTGTGGCTACAGATGCAGCAGCAGGAATTGGCTCAGATTCGACAGAGAGATGCCAACTTGACGGCGTTGGCGGCTATCGGACCCAGAAAGAAAAGAAAACTGGATTCTCCTTCACTTGGGACTGACGCAGAGGTACCGAACATCTCACCCTGGCAGTTTGTTGCCCTCCTCCTCATCTCCTTCTGTCCCTCTTTGCACCCTCTCTAAATCATTTAGCACCTGTTGGGCAGGTTTGAGATGTCAGGTTGTGCTTCAAGGCTGTCAGATTGTCACAAATAGCAGATAGGAAGGTCTAAAGGTGTGGTCACACAGCCATTTTTTACACAATTTTATGTATGAATTCAAGTATCATGCTATTTATTTTTATTTTGTTATGTTATCATTCACATTTTTCACAGAAAAACTCAGAACAATCATGTTATTTATTTTTATTTATATTTTTATATATTACAATATATTTACATCACTTCTCAGAAAAATAATTGCAGTAAATATTAGATTTAAATAATGATATGATATTTTAGTCTTGCAATTTTATATAAATACTACGTGTGACCCTGGACCATAAAACCAGTCATAAGGATCAATTTTGAAATTGAGATTTATATATCATCTGAAATTTGGTCGAGAGACAACTATTTAAAAAAAATGGAATCTGTGGGTGTAAAAAAAAAAAAAAAAATATTGAGAAAATCACCTTTAAAGTTGTTCATATGAAGTTCTTAGCAATGCATATTACTAATTTAAAATTAAGTTTTGATATATTTACAGTAGGAAATTTACAAAATATCTTTGTGGAACATGATTTTTACTTAATATCCTAATGATTTTTGGCATAAAAGAAAAATCAATAATTTTGACCCATACAGTATACTGTTGGCTATTGCTACAAATATACCCGTGCTGCTTATGACTGGTTTTGTGGTCCAGGGTCACATATATATGATATTTATCATGTATACATAAATATATTTTTATATATTTATATACTATATATTAGGTTCATATTATATTACAATACAGTATCATTCTTTGTTTTTCAGAGAAAAATATGTGATATTGTTTGTAATGTTTTTATTAAATTATATAATCATTCATATTTAAAAACAATTCTAGAAATATTTAAAAAATAACTCCATGCTGTAATTTATTTTTATTTTATATTACAATATATTTTCGTTTACGTTCTTTAGAGAAAAAAACTGACAAGAAATGTAGGATTGATTTCTTATTATTTGTGTAATATTTATGTCATGATATTATCATACATACATTTTAGAAAAGAACTTCAGAATTTGAAAACATTTAAAAAATATAATGCTATGTAATGTTAATTTTTATTTTTTATACGTTTATATATTTATATTAATTTAATATTATATTACGATAGTATTTTTTTTTTGAGAAAAATATTTGATATTGCTTTATGTAATGTTTATATTAAATTATATAATATATATATTATATTTTTTATACAGTATATATATTTTATATTATGCTATGTTTTTTTATTTTATACAATATATTTTTGTTTACATTTTTCAGAGAGAATAAAATTTTGTTGCACTTATTTTCATTTCTTCCTCAGAACTTTCACTATTAGAGTATTCCTACTTGTTCAATCTACCAACATTAGTAATAAAATATTAGTTCAGACAGATTAGCATTATTGTCTAAGTTGATGTGTGTGTGTTGACAGGGCTCAGGTTTGTGCGCGAGTGCATCCGGGGGCTTAAATGCAGGAGCGTCGAGGCAGTACACTCGCCAGCGCATCACGCGTGTAAACCTCAGGGATCTGCTCTTCTGTCTAGAGAACGAGAGAAGCACCAGCCACTCACAACTGCTCTACCGAGCCCTTCTCAAATAGCAGATAGCCTATGTCCTTTCTTCATTTCAGTCTTTAGGGCTCTCTCCCTCATTCTTTCTGTCTTTTTTGCTGTTATTATCATTCTTTGTCATTCCCTTTTCGTCTTTCTTTATCGCTCTTTCTGTCACTGTCCCACATACTCGCAAATACAGTGATGCGTTTTCCTTTCCTTTTTTCGAGCCGACTCGTGCTCTTCTCTTTTTCACTTTCTATTGGTTTTCTTTATGTCTTTTATTTTGCCTTGTTTTTAGCTTCCTTCCCCTTTTGGATTTTACTCTTCAAAAATTGTGTTAAAAGAAAATTGCAATTATATATCATGTTTTTCATAGAAGGTGGCTTTGTAATGTGCAAATTACCTATGTAAAAAAAAGAATTCACAGTGGAACTACCCATTCATTTTATATTTGTGTTTTTATAAAGATGTTTTAAGAAATAAAAGTGGACAAAGTTTCTATAAACATTGGTGGTGTGGTTTTATAACAGAACAGGTAATGCTACTGTACAAGAATCCTTAATTACCAGATTTAGGATTGTTCACTTCAACACGACTCTCGATTCGTTTGAATCACAAATGTTCCCTGCCCACAATTTTTGGTGTTGTTGTGAGTGAGAGGGTTTTGTCTTTAATGTCGTTGTTTTACTAATGTCGAGTGATTTACAAACACGTTGCGAATCGGTTCAAACGAATGATTCAAATAACCAGTTCAAAAGAACCGTTCGTTCATGAATCAAACATCACGTTGTTGTTCTCTTGTTGTGCACTAGATGGCAGTGTAGACCTGCGTTCATTGTGACGTTGAGTCTGGGTTGAGTTAGACCGCATTCTGCTAGATATAAACGCTGGTCTGTTGCTGCAAATGAAAAATAATTACATAAATTGCAGTGTAGACGTTGCTGCATTAAAAAAGAACATTTTATTACTCTTTCTATATAACTCCAGCCAGTTGCTTTTTGGTAGAACTGCGATTTTCTTCCCTGTCGAACTGAGCAGTAAGGACAGATTAAACACTCAAGTGTTGAATTTAGGCTCTTAAACTTATCCAGCTGCAGTCACAGACATCCCTTCTGGATATACGTAGGTTTTAAGAGTTAAACTCATGAGTGCATGACAGTTGGCAAGGCAGGATGGCATGGGTTGAGTACAAGTAGCTCTTCCTGTCTCCTGTTGGAAATCTGAATTTCAGCGTGTTCAGTCAAAGGTCAAAAAGTCTCTTCTGCCGAACCGCTTTGTACCTCATCCTGTAGCTTTAGCGATTCGTGACTCCAAACTGACTAGGACTAATGATGTCGGTCTATCCCGCACTGCAGAATCACTCTGCCGTGTCAGCCTCCCTCTTTTGCCCTTTGTGTGCGGGCGCAATCCAGTGTTTTCCATAGTAATTCCCTTCTTCGCTGCAAAGGGCCACTGTTCCTCTAGAGCTAAGCCCACATAAGCTCCCTCTCAAGAGGAAGAAAGAGAGATGGCAGAGGCTGACTGGTTGCCTAGTTACATCTCACAGAATGTTCTGTGTAAACACAGCGGCTGGCGGAGGGAAAATCACACCGACTTTGGGTTTGATTGGGTGGAGCAGTTGTAACTCGACTATTATCCCGGTTATGTTAGGAAGCCCGAATCTTACTGTTACAAAGGCCCCCAGCTGTGACTTCAGCCGACATACAGTATGATAGTAGTTGTCAATTGATTGGCACACAAACGGAGGTCATCGCAGCATCGTTTTTTTTCACATTGTGTTTGTATGAGCTCGTGGTTCTGTGGCTGTGATGTAAGATTGCTTGTGTCAGCAGCTTGCTTTGCAATCGCTGTTAGACGTGCTCAGAGCGATTATGTTCCATTCTCTTTGTGCATGTGTTCATTTTAGCTACGTCAACTTCAATTTATGAGACCCACCTCAACAGCTGCTCTCTCTCGCCCGTATTTGCTTTCACCTGTATTTGCTCAATTATAGAGGAAACGCTCCTATTATTTTAGAGAGAGGAGTGATGGCATATGGAGGCTATATCCATTCCTTTTGATACTGGACTTAAGTAATACTTTTATCAACGACATGGATAATAGCACGATAAATTACGGACAATATTAAAGTTGCCTTTTGGGTATTAAATCAAACCACATAACAACTCTCTGTTTATTATAAGCGCGCGTTGTAGTTTTGTCATCTGCTGCTTGAAAGAAATACTGGAGCTCTTTAAAAGAGAAGTTCACTTCCAGAATAAAAATTTGACAGATGATGTACTCACCACCTTGTCCAAGATGTTCTCCAGTCGTAAAGAAATTATGTTTCTTGAGGAAAACATTTCTGGAATTACCTCCACATAGAGGGTTTGCACAGACGTCACGTTTCGGTCAGTTACCCGGATGCGCGGCCATTGCGGCGATACTCCTTTGTAAACAGAAGCATCAATTGCACGGTTATTGTCCCACTGAAGACGTTCTACTAATTTATGCYGTCTAAACTACGGAAAATGTGTGGAAGCTGCCAAATCATATAGAGAAGGACTTAGTAAGCAGGAAAGGTCGTTTTATTTTGACAAACTAAAGTTAATACAGGGCTCAACGCTAAGCAGCAACAGTGTTTGGCTCCGCTACGCTGCTTTATAATGCGTTATACAGATGCTAGATGAAGAGAAAAAGCCATGTAAACTTTTCTGAAAACATACAGCTCCCCTCAGAGACACATTCATAAACCTCCTACCCTCAATTCATTGTTATGGGTTTCTTCCAATATTTCGTGCATCGTGAACAGTGAGATTGATCTGCCTGATACAGTATTTTGTCCTTTTTATGTCCGTCTTCAGCTGTTAATGGCCTTTTACAGACTAAATATAATAATAACGTAATATTTCCACACAAATTATATTTTGGAACATGAATGCAGTGCAGTGAATGTACAACTTGCACGGGCCACAGGGCAATCCATATTGTGCAGCCCTGTAATAAGTGGTAAACATCCGTACAATCTGCCTCCGTTGTCGCAGACTGATGACCCTTCTATTTCTTATCCTGACATAGTGAATTACTTTTGTTTCTTCGTTTTTTCACCAAGCCTATACACAAGTTCCTTTCGGATTGATGACGTAACATGAAAACACTCTATAGTGGACTTCAATAGTGCCCCTAAGTTGGGACTTCTAAAATGCAGTTTAAATGCAGCTTCAAAGGACTCTAAATGATCCCAGCCAAGGAAGAAGGATCTTATCTAGTGAAACGATCAGTCATTTTCTAAGCAGATTGATAATTTATATACTTTTTAACTTCAAACGATCGTCTTGTCTATTTTGTGCGATGGGCATGCAAACTCTGTGCAATCAAGACAGTTAGGGTATGTCTGTAGTTGTCCACCTTTATTCCGTAAAAATTGGCCGTGCCCATTTGTAAATATTAAGGGTCTGGCTTCCGGTCTCATCCGTAACTATTTTTAGCTGTACAAAACAGCTCATTTTGCTGATTGATATTGCAAAGTAGTGTGTCTTTTTATTATATTTTTATTATCTTAAAGGAGAAGTTCACTTCCAGAACAAACATTTACAGAAAATTTACTCACCCCCTTGTCATCCAAGATGTTCATGTTTTTCTTTCTTCAGTCGTAAAGAAATTATGTTTTTTGAGGAAAACATATCAGGATTTCTCTCAATATAATGGACTTCTATGGTGCCCGCGAGTTAAACTTCCAAAATGTAGTTTAAATGCAGCTTCAGAGGGCTCTAAACAATCCCAGCCGAGTAATAAGGGTCTTATCTAGCA
This sequence comes from Labeo calbasu, assembly GCA_019740295.1. Classification (NCBI taxonomy): domain Eukaryota; kingdom Metazoa; phylum Chordata; class Actinopteri; order Cypriniformes; family Cyprinidae; genus Labeo; species Labeo calbasu. The sequence goes on from JAHKKF010536043.1 coordinate 36,492, forward strand.
AAACGATCAGTAATTTTCAAAACAAATAGACAACATATACTTTTTAATCTCAAATGCTTGTCTTGTCTAGCTCTGCGTGAGCTCTGTGTAATCCGGGTCAAGACAGTTAAGGTAGGTGGAAAACTTCCATATCATTTTCTCCTCCAACTTCAAAATCGTCCCACTTCGCTGCAGAAGTACCAACCCAGTATTTACAAAGTAAACATGCAAAGAAGATCAAACGCACTTAACAAAAAAGGTAAAACAGTGATGTAGGACGATTTTGAAGTGAGATGGGTGTTTTCCGACATGCCTTAACTGTCATGAACCGGAATACGCAGAGTTCATGCAGAGCTAGACAAGATGAGCATTTAAGGTTAAAAAGTATATAAATTGTAATTTTTTTTTTTTTTTTAGAAAATGACCAACTGTTTTGCTAGATAAGACCCTTCTTCCTCGGCTGGGATTATTTGGAGTCCTTTGAAGCTGCATTTTGGAAGATCAAACTCACTGGCACCATTGAAGTCCACTATATGGAGAGAATTCCTGAAATGTTTTTCTCAAAATATATAATTTCTTCACGACTGAAGAAAGAAATACATGAACATCTTGGATGACAAGGTGGTGAGTACATTATCTGTCAATTTTTGTTCTAGAAGTGAACTTCTCCTTTAATTATAATCACACTTGTTTGTCATGCAAACAGTTGTACCGTTTACTGCATGTTGTTATTCTTCTCGTTATTTCCTTATTGCGGCTAATGAACTGGAAGTCTCACCCATAGGCTTACTTCTGCATTGAAGAAAAAGGTAGATAATTGCCGTTATTATCATTCTTGGTGAGAATGGGCCTTAAAGGGATAGTTCACCCCAAAATTAAAATTCTATCATTAATTACTCACCCTCAAGTTGTTCCAAACCCGTAAGACCTTTGTTCATCTTCAGAACACAAATTAAGGTATCTTTAGACTGTTTTACATCAGCAACATCACGCATGCGTTGTGGTACTCTTGTGAATGGCAGCGGAGACTGACACAGACGAGAAGGAATTGTTGAATAAAGCTGTTATTTTTGTTTTCTTTGCGCACAGAAAGTATTCTCGTAGCTTCATACAATTACATTTGAACCACTGATGTCACATTGACTATTTTAACGAAGTCTTTACTGCCTTTCTGGCCCTTCAACCTTTCAGTTGCATTGCTGTCTATGCAGGATCAGAAAGCTCTCGGATTTCATTAACGAAGGTCTTACGGGTTTGGAACGACATGAGGGTGAGTAATTAATGATAGAATTTTCATTTTTGGTGAACTATCCCTTTAAGTCTGTGGGATTTTGTCTCCTAAATATTCAAGTCTCTGTTTGTGTTCTGCCCTAAAGAAAAAAAAACCCCTTCATGTTCAGTCTGAGGTCATTTTAAATCGTTAGATTTGGGTTTGTTTTCCGAGTGTTTTTTTGCAAAATTTAGATTTGGATTACTTCTATATATCGACATCAGTATTAAAATATGTTAGTTCAAACAGTTCAGCACTGGTGTCAGGGGGCCTTAAGTCTGTGGGATTCTGTCTAATAAATGTTGAAGCTGCTGTCTCTAACTGTTTGTGTTATGTTTAAAAACTTCAAGTTCAATCTGAGGTCATGATGGCTAGTTACTTTTGGGCCATAGGCAATACTCAGTTTAGACGAGATTCTTTCATCTCAGCCTTACTAAAAATCTGTGATTTTGCGTCGTCTAAAACAGTGCAGCGAACATGGATTTTTATAAGTTTGAGTACCCTTTTCTATCTACCTTATTGTTAGCATAACAATAGAAACAGCCATTTTTAACTTGAATGTGCAAACGTCATGTGCAAAATCGTATTTTAATTTATTATAATTTAATTTTACTTTTACTGCACTTTGTTATTCTTCCGGTTATTTATCTTTAGCTAATGAATCAGAAGTCTCACACATTTTACTTTCGTGTTGAACAAATGTGGTTGTAGCTACTCGCAAAATGAAATATTGATTTGACTTAATACAGTCTTGCCTTGCGTCGACTGATAATATAACAGTAATAGTAAAGATATATTCTGGTGCTAATGTACAAGTTTTACACATTAATATTAGTATTCCAGAAAGCAGCATGATATTTATAATATAAACACTGTGCAGTTAAACTTAAATCTTGCATTACCATGTGCTGTTATTTTAATAAGCAAAAGCTCAGAAGAAAGATGAAACAGGGTTTCTGTAATAAAGAGGAATCTATCAAGAAAATTTTGCTTTTCTGCATGAGCGCGTGTTGAAGGTACCACCTCAGCAGTCCTGCCGTCAGGCAATGACCCAAAGGAGAAATTACATTTACTGGACCGGAGAATGTTTCCACCCTGGTGAACCGGTGTGAGTCTACAACTACTACAGTTTCATCAGCAAGAATCCTGCGCCTAGGGCCTCCCTCAGCACGGATCTCGACAGATCAAAACCAGCACGCTGTTGCATCTTTGAACAAGGCCGTGAGCAAGGAAGTTCGCATTTATATGCTTCTTTAAATTCTGTCCCGATTCATCAGCTCGGCGACCATCATTGCGCGTTGCGATGTTCTGATTCTTAATACACAGTTTTTCAGAAGATATATTATTGATGAGACACTGAAACAGCTTGTTCTTTCAAATGCTGCAATTCCAGCTAGAGCCAAATATATTTTACAGCCAAAACATAGAAGGAATAAATCATATTTTAGTGTGCAGTCAGCAAAATCCACTTTCCTAATGCAATTTTGACAAACTTTTCAAGTTTAGATTCAGTGTACGGCCTGCGAATACAACCAAACACCATCCGTCAACAATTTACTCTAATTTCTATATTAATTGACAGTTTCAGTTTGTAATTATGGTTCGAATGGATATTTTGAAGACATAATGCATCCAAACATGTTGATTTGTGATTATTCCTCCAGAAAAGGGGTCCAAACAATCATCA
>JAHKKF010536044.1:0-15589 GCA_019740295.1 Labeo calbasu
TCATACTTCCTTTTTGCCTGCACCCCCTACCCCCCATTTTTCTGTTTTGACAGATGTTTTTGTTTCATTGTTCTTTTATTCTTTCTTGCGTTCTTCCATTCTTTCATTTCTGCTTTCTCCATTCTTTTATTCTTAGTTAGTTATTTGTAATTAGTTATTGTCATTTTTCATTCTTTCAGTTATACTTATTTCTTCTTTCTTTTCTTCTTTCTCTTTTTGCTTGCTTTTGCTTTTTGTATTTCCTTTCTCTCTGACTCCCTCTTGATTTTTCTTTAGTTTTTCCCTTTCTTTCTTTCTTTCTTTCTTTTTTTCTTTCTTTCTTTCTTTCTTTCATTTTTGCTCTCATTCGTTTCTCACTTTCTCTCTTTTCTTTCTTTCTCTCTCATCACATGTCTTTCACACCTCATCCATCATTAGCTCCCAGCCTCCTCTAAATGAAGTTGACAGGTCTGTTTATTCTTGTCACTTGTGTGGATGCAGACAGGAAACAGGCAGATATATAGGCTGGTCTTTATGATTCATGCGGGTCATTAGAGCCGTAGTTTTGACTGTGACCCCGTCTGGACGTCTGTTACCACTGTGGTCTCATTTAGGGTATCACTTCTGCTCAGTGTGACCTCTTGACTCGTGACAAATGGAGCTGATGAGATGGGAGTTGGGTTTACTTTAGATTAGGAGTAACTCGTTGTAGAGAGTAAGGAGATCACTAGGAGGTGCTGCAGGCCCATGTACTCCTTTGTGACAAATTCACATGTCATGCAGAAAAACGGCCATCCTCACACACACACTTAGTCATACGTGTTGACATTTTGACAGCATGTGATTTAGTAAGGTGTAATATCCTATACTGATTACTTTTTTTCTTTCTCTCCTGCAGGATTTAGTGTTCATGTCCACAGGGTCTTCGCTAATCTGTCACACTGACGTGGTCATCCACAGCAGACGCTCATCCACTCAGACGTTCAGACCGTGCCAGCCTTTCCAACCACCCAAGTTTTTACTCACCGTCACACCCAGGGTGAGAAACACACAGCCTTTCCCTCAAAAAAAACATCTTAGTGGACCGTATTGATTGGCAGACTTTCACTTAGTTTAGAGGTTTGAAATCAATCCAGATTTCTATATGCAGTAACTGTTGCTGTTTTCAGTATCTAGTAACGGTTTGGCAAAAGTCAGAAACTCATCAGCGTGGATTTCTACTGAGGGTGGTCAGATGCTGACAGGGATCTCCCGCTGTCTCAGAAACAAACTTGCTATCCAAAATGAAAGAATTGTTCTCTGTGTGGCCCTCAGTACAAGCCTGGTTTATTTATCCTCATTGACCCCCTGACAGATCTTCTGCTCAGCTGATCATGACCCCGGTGGAGAGTAACCAAACAACACAAGCCCACCAGTGAGAAATCAGAGGTCTTGGTTAAGGGCTGCTTCTCTGGCTGTGAATACACAGCCCATTAAAAACCACACCGCCATTTGGGATTCTCTCAAACTTGGGGATTTTCTCAAAATGTTGTGAATTCACATGTTTGGGACTGAAAGAAACATGGTAGTTGAGACTTACAACGTCATTTGCTGGTTCAAGATCAACATTCCTATAAAAACAATTCTAGCCAAACTATCTGAGTGGTTTTCAGATCTTTTTAGATTGGAAACAAAAATCTCAAAACAATTATATGTACTTATTATTATTATTATTATTATTATTATTATTATTATTATTATTATTATTATTATATTTATTGTCATTTTTAAATGTTTTTTTTTATAAATATAATTTTATTTATGTAATAAAAATATATAATTTATATATACATATTTTTATTAGATTTTTATAATTTTATGTAATAGTAATATGTGACCCTGGACCACAAAACCAGTATTATGTAGCACAGGTATATTTGTAGCAATAGCCAAAAATACATTGTATGGGTCAGAATGATCCATTTTTCTTTTATGCCAAAAATCATTAGGATATTAAGTAAAGATCATGTTCCATGAAGATATTTTGTAAATTTCCTACCTTAAATATATCAAAACTTAATTTTTGGTTAGTAATATGCATTGCTAAGAACTTCATATGGAAAACTTTAAAGGATTTTCTCAATATTTTGATTTTTTTGCACTCCTCAGAATAAAGATTTTCCAGAGATTTTTCCAGATTTAAACCAGAGATGATTTTATCTTTTATCAAATGACAGTTTGATCAGAATCTTTTTTTAAGCCCTTAAAGGGATAGTTCACCCAAAAATTAAAATTACCCTGTGATTTACTCACCCTCAAGCCATCCTAGGTGTATATGACTTTCTTCTTTCAGATGAATACTATCAGAGTTATATTAAAAAATGATCCAAGCTTTATAATGGCAGTGAATGGGTGTTGAGATTTTAAAGCCCAAAAAAAGTGCATCCATCCATCATAAAAAGTACTCCACATGGCTCTGGCAGGTTAATAAAGGCCTTCTGAAGCGACTCAATGCGTTTGTGTATGAAAAATATCCAAATTTAAAACTTTATAAACTCTAATTTCTAACTTCCTCTAACTGGCGTTCAAGCGTTCACGAGAGAGTGGCATTCCAGCGGATGACATAGCATGTAGGTGTAGCGTAAGCCTTGGTGAGAATATGCTAGTCTTGTGAGAACCAAGTTTTGTTTAAGCAAAGGAATACCAGTCTCCTCTTGGCTTATATTGAAATCCTCCAACATTTTTATTTACAAATCCACGTTTTGTACTTGTAATTCATGACTGCGATTCATCTGCTGGAACGCCACCTTTTTGAAAGGTTTACAGAGTTTAAATATGGATATTTTTCTTACACAAATGCATTGATTTGCTCTAGAAGTCCTTTATTAAACCCCTGGAGCTGTGTGGAGCACTTTTTATGATGGATGGATGCACTTTTTTGTGCTTCAAAATCTCAACACCCATTCCCTGCCATTATTTTTAATTATTTTTTAATATAGCTGTATTCATCTGGAAGAAGAAAGTCATATACACATAGGATGGCTAGAGGGTGAGTAAATCAAGGGGTAATTTTCATTTTTTGGGTGAATGCGTCTTTAAGCCAAACCGTAACCCTTAACCTAGTCTGAAAATCTGATTGGTAGATGGGAAGGTTGTTTCAGATCAAGCAAACGATGGTGAGCCAGAAAAACTTCCTACTTAAGCTAGTCAAGATATTAATCTTTTATACGTGACCAGTGTGGTTGTACTAAATCATATCTGCAGCGTTAATGGTTCAGACATGTATGAGAAACTGTTTTCTTTTTCCTCCAACATCTGCTGGTAACTTGGCTAATGTAAGGCTATCTCTGTGTTATCCCAACCCCGAGAGTCAGGATTGTGTCTGGCCTCATGGCCGCGCTGTGAGAATTGGCACCGCGTTGTCACCGGCCCCTAGGCACCGGGGCATATGGGCACTGTGGGAAAGTGATAAGATAGATTAGTCGCCTTTTTTCTCTTTATTCACGAGGGACTCTTGACCCTTTTGGCTTTTTATGGCCACATCTGCGTGTTCGCGCTCCTATTGGTCAGCTGTTCGCTACAAAACTGGAAGCCTGGCCAAAGCTGAGCTGTTTTTCATCAGAGATAAGAATGAAAGGAAGATAATATCATCCGCTTGTCAGCACGCCATAAAATTCTCCATGAAGCTGAAAGAGGGATAAAGCGAGAAGGAGAGGGAGAGCAAAGAAACGGCCAGTGGAAGGGGTTGTGAGCGGTGTGAATCACTACAGGAAATGGTCATCTGTTACTCAAAGGCCTGTTAGCGCTGTTAGCACCGCTGACCTCTGCCACGCTTTCCTGCCAGAGCGGCGGGGTTCGGACAAAATGTCAGAAAGACAGGGTTGTGCGTGCCTCTGTGTGTGTGTGTGTGTGCACGTTCGACAACTGGAAATGATTTTTCTCCCCCTCAAGCTGCAATTTGTTTAGTGTTTCGTAGCGATAAAAAGACTGAATAGGGAAATAAATGCCAGTTATCTGGAGGAAAGACAATCTGATAGCATAAACAGCCTTGGAGGTGTTGACTAAGGGATTTTCTTCTTTCCTTAGGTGACTTCAGTTCCCATGGAACGCTACTGTGCCGATCGCAGTGCCGAGTATGAATGGAGGTTAATACGAGATGGAGGGAGTCTCATTGCTAAGCAGTGCTTCCTGTACGGATCCCCCGAGCTGGCTTGCGCCTGGGCTCAATGCTCTCAGGCCTTCCTCCCTCAGAGACCAGGGGGCGTCATGGCACTGCAGCAAAGACATGGCTGGTCCTTCATAAGGATTCCAGGTAGGTGAAATCCTGGGTGGGAGTTAGCGTGCGTGCGTGTTTGTTTATGTTTGCCCGTGTGTAAAAGCGGTTGAGAGGTACTTCATTTTTCCAAGACGTTTGTATCCGGCTATTGTCCTCGCAAAGACATTTTTATTTAAGACAAAGGACTTTCTCACGTTCATTGGTTTGTTCATAAAGGTTTCAAATGTCTCGAGAGGAAGACGAAATTTTATTGAAATTTATAATGCCCTCAGAAGCGACAACTCCCTCCTTTTAGACCAAACACAAACCAGAGAACTTTGTCTCAGCTCCTCATGGCAAGCCTTCAGGCCTCGAGGGACTCCACGGCACCGCTGTGCTCTGGGGCCAAAATGCATTTCAATCAAAGAAAGCTCACAGAGTGCCTAAAAACGAGATGGGGACCCATGGGAGAGGTCATAAAAGAGGTCACATCTGAGGGCCGGTGCACCTAAGTCACTGTTTTGGCACCAATGCACAGCCATTCGTCACATGTTTAGCATTGGGAATACTGCCAGGCGATACTTAAGACTTCATTTGCAGATAAGACAGATTTTTGCATCAGCCTGTTGCGTGAATTGCGCACAGGCTTGTGTTTGTCTGCGCGTTCCAGTGTAATTGCTGGGAGCAGACTGGGGAAGAGAAAGAGGTCTGGGAGCGCTTGTGAAGTTGGGAGGGGGGACAAAGCAAGGAAGTTGGACTATTGGACATTGTTTCTGCACAGCGTTAGGTAAGCGCTTTGAATGTGTGTGTGTGTATCACTGTGAATGTTCATTCACAGGCTTAAGGTGTTTCAGAGCGCACTTTTCCCATTTTCTCAGAGTCATACTGTACCCAGGGAAGGAAATGACACAAGCCTGGGTAAGAGTCATTGAAGTATGCTGGCGGTCCCACCACTGGCTCATTAAATCAAAAGCCTACATTTCCATATAGAGGCTGATGGAGCGTTTATTAGCAATAACAAAAACACAAATATATAAATAAATATAGCTGCAAGCAGCGATTACCAGGGATCAAGCGCTTAAGGCATTTAAGCATATATGAGAAAAGACATGACATATTATTTAGCAAGGCTGTACCCACTTAAATCAATGATTAATACAGCATTTGTGGCAAATCCAGGTAATTTACCATAGAATAGGGTGACAAGACGTGCCACCTAACGGGGACATGTGCAATTTAGAAACCCTGTGCTAAATGTGTACCTGGGAAGTGGCACGTCTGGTCACCCTACCATACAAATATGATGTTTTTTATCATTTATGACTGCTATAGCACTAGCTGTGGTACAATCCGCTTAAAACTTTGCGTGCTTGTTTAGAATCATCTGTCGCATGTGCTCAGCAGGTTTTGTGAAGTTTTGAGTTTTCCTTTAGGCTTTATAGGGTAAATTCGGACAGCCCCCTTTTCTAAACGACCCTGTTATAGCTTCCCAAAGGGTAAATTTCAACATTGTTTTGGTCTAGTGAGTCAAGAGAGTTGTACTGCAGTGTCTTCTCAATCATTTAACGAATGATTTGATTGACAGCAGTGATTCTAGAGGCAAAGTTGTTCAGAATGAGGAGTTCTGTCGTATGATACGAATATCATGCATATGTGCGAAAAACCGTGCGGCGTACAATCGTTTACGCACTTGAAATATGCAGTATCACCCCCAGTGGCTAGTTTCTTTCAAATTTCTCTCAGACCTTTGGGGCCCGTGAGTCGAACAGGCCAACAGAGTTTCGTTCCGATCGGCCTCCATTAACCTTGTGTAATGGGTGCGCAAAATTTGTCAGCCAATGGCGGCCATGTTTTTTGAGATACGCAAATGTCCTTGTAGACACCTGTGGCACTTCGAACCAAGACTGTACACACCAATTTTCATGTTGATAGGACAAATGGTTGCACAGTTTTTCAAGTGATCTCAGATTGAGCTCTTACATAAGTGTTCTGAGTTTGGTGGAGATATCTCATTCCGTTCAGGAGTTATAGGCATTTTACTAAAAGTGGCCCTCCCCCCTTCGAACGTTTTTGACGTCCCTTTGAGACGGTGAGTTGAAAGTTCAACTTTTAATTATTAATATTCACTGTCCAGAGAATCTTTCTGCACTGGTTTGGTTCTGATCGGGCGAAAAACCTTGGACTACTTCGCAAAAGTATTTTTTTATTTATTTATTTTTTTAAATGCGAAATACCCAGAATTTTTGCCAGGCTCATGGTCGAATCTAACGCCTGTGTTTTGTCTGCCATGAGCCAAGGATAAGCTTATACGCCTTATAAATTTTAGGATGGGGTTCCCTCGCATGAGGTATAATAGGATAATATTTGGGTGTCTGGGACATCTTAAAGATTTAAAACACTTGATTACATGAAATGTGTCATTATAATAAAGTCATACAAAAATTAGGATGATCACACTAACTTGTCATAAAGGGATAGTTTACCCAAAAATGAAAATTCTGTCATTAATTACTCACCCTTACGTCGTTCTAAACCCGTAAGACCTTCATTCATCTTCATTCAAGGCCCAGAAAGGTAGTAAGGACATTGATAAATTAGTCCATGTGACATCAGTGGTTTAACTGTAATTTTAAGAAGCTACAAGAATGCTTTCTGTGCACAAAGAAAACAAAAAGAACGACTTTATTCAGCACACCACACGCATGTTCACCTTTGCCCTCTTTATAGTGCATAAACATCTACTGTATTTACTATATCACACACATTTACAAGATTCAACATGCCGCATATTTTTTGTAGCTATCAATCAGCAATCAGTGTGGCCGCCCATCGCCTGGTTTGTATACATGAAAGCGTTAGTGTATTGCTGCTGTACCTTTCGTGTCACACTAATTGGGGGGCAGGCCACAGGAGGACAGGCTTTCTCTTACAATAGCTCTGCACATTGTTGCAATGCGACTGCTGCTTTGAGCTGTTGTTTTGAGGGAGAGAGAGTGAGAATGCTGCAGAGCTCAGCTCACAGACAGCCTGTGGGAAACTCTGCTTTCCCTTCCTGTTCTTTCAAAGAATCTCTGCACTCCAGCAAAATGGCCGGAAATATTCCTGGCCTTTTTGATTTGGGGCCCAAACAACAGTGACTGCATAATTGTTTGTGATCTGCTCCCTCGCCCCGCCTTTCTCGCTGCGAAAAACAGCCGGGCTTCACCAAGGTGTTTGGAAAGATTATCCTTCAGTCAAATGCCTATGCTTTTTTTTTAATACTGATAAGGTTTTGTTTTATTTTTTATTTTATTTTATTAAATGCATTAGTTTCAAACATTGAATAAAATTCAAATGGTATAAAAAATAGTATTATTTTTTAATTAGAATTTTTTTAATTACTATACTTTTTTTTTTTTTTTTTTTGAAGCTACATTTATTTTCTAGTAGTACAAGGACACAAAAAAATCAGTATGGGAATAAGGCCAGGAACAGACTCGAACCCTGATTTCCCATGAGCTCCACTGCTCAGTATGTCCTCAAGACCACCTCTTATTTTGTTTTTGCAGGTCAAAGGCTATAGAATGATGTTGACCTTTAGTGAAACGAGTTGCTTCCCCGATGCCGGTCTCCTTCTGGCCTACAGAGGGAGCATTTTGCTTGGTTTTAGTCTGCTTTGCCTCTCCCCTTTGTGTGAAATTTCAAAATGTGGTCATACATTTCACCCCCTTTGCTTTAGTGTTTGGGTTTGCGCTCAGATCCCAGGCGGGATCTGGTGAGTATAATCGATACACGACAGCTTAATGACAGGCTCCCTCATTTGCCTCATTCGTTTCACCTCTCGTCCCAGGAAGATCTGTGGTCGCTGGACTGATGCAAGACTCTGTGAACATAGTGTGTGGCAATTGTGGCACATTTCATATGATCTCTACCTACAAAAAGATGGCTTTTGATGGAATATCCAAACTATCTGAGCCATTTCGTGAGCGGCTGGCCTGTGGGTTTTCTGACTTGAATGTTGGGATAGTTCACATGTTGTTTTGAACCACACTGACTTTCATTGTGTGGACAAAAACAGTTGAAAGTTCCATCAACCTTCATTTAGTCATTCAAAACAACATGGGGGTGAGTAAATGATGACATATCTTAATTTCAAGTGAATTCCACTTTTGGAAGTACATCACATTTCATATCTGAGCTCATACCCTGCTAAGTTGTGATTGCGTAATTTATGGAACTTTGCCCTGTTTTTAAGGTGTAGTAATCACTGTCACTTCTGCGAAGTTGTGACGTGGTGGCAAAACAAATATTGTTTGTGTTCAGCACCAGCCTCACCCCTTGTCCCTGTGCTTATGTCTAGGTGTTGGCTAGTGGTTGTATTGGGCGTCAGTAAACACTAAAGCTAATCTTGAAGGCTGGGTGCTCTTGTTGTTACCCACTGTCCCTTTTCCAGAAGAAGCGGCCCTAAAGCTGAGATCGCTTTAATGAAATTAGCAAGCAGTGGAAAAGCAATTAAATAGGCAGGGGGGTTAATGAGCTGGTCCAGGGCTCTGTGACAGATTTTTAAATTGGGTCACCCTTGGGTCAGACCAGAATTCTGGACAGGAGGGATTGGATTAGAGCCGAGGCTGCTGGAAGGGGAGTCTTGAGGGGTTTCCACCAGCAGGTGGGTTAAGTTGATAGCGGTGTCTGATGGCACAGCACTTGGTATCTTTGTTCTCCCCCTGTTTTGCAGTTGGAAGGTATCCTGAAAATACACGAGCCGTCCTCTATGAACTTCTACTCCGATATAATCCACTCCTAAATCTGTTATCGTGAAATCTAAATGATGAAGTCACTCTTGTTAGTTTCCTCTGAAAATGTTTTTGTATGAGATTAGTTGTATTTGATAAGCATGTCTAAGAGCTGGGTTTAGATGAAGTAGCATGTGTCTGACTAATTGCAGACTCGTCAGACTTGAAATAGGACGTGTGGGGGGATTTGATAAGACGGGAATGGAAACACCAGAGGAGACTTTATGGTGCCGGTGCCGTTGAGTTGTGGGTACCAACGGGGCACCTCATCCCCTTAGACCGCCATCTTCATCCCACAGTCTTTCAGGGGCTTCATAAAGTGGGATCTGGCAGCTCTTTGCCTCATCTCTCTGACGCCAGACCCATTAGATTAGAGCTTTATGGGGAAGAGCGTATGGGAGACTCTTCTTTCTTATGCGTCTTTCTCGCAGTCGGGAACCTGAAACCTCTGCTTTTTGCTGTTAACACTGTGGGATATGGTTGTTAAACTTGTACATGTATTTCTGCAAGCAATCTCTTGTTGAAATATGTGATCCTTCAAGCTGTCTTTAGTGGTTTGAAAGTAGTACATTACGTAGTGTAATATGTAATCATTGTATAGTGTGTAACCAGTTCAAGTAGATCTTTATTAAATGTGCAAGCTCAGCTGCAAGTCAAACATTAAAGCAATTTAAGGTATGTACTCTACCATTTAAAAGATTTTTTTTTTTTTTTTTTAATACATTAATACTTTTATTCAGCAAGGACATATTAAATTGATCAAAAGTGATTAAGTCTTTGTTACAAAATATTTATATTTAATTTGATTTTATTTAACCCATATTTAACCAGGATAGACTTTCTAAGAATAAAAATCTCTTTCACATGAGTGTCCTGGCCAAAATGGGCAGCAGTACAATTAGTTTCATGACAAATCAACAAAACAAAAACAAACTAAGAACACTTAAAACAATTACACATCATTGAATCATCTTCCATTTGCTGAATAACCATTTTAAAATGTTCCAAAGACAGAAAATATTGTAATTTCAATTTTGATTGAAGATGATTCCGGTCAGTTAGAGATGCATACACTACCAGTCAAAAGTTTTTGAACACTAAGATTTTGAATGTTTTTTTTTTTTAATAAAGAAGTCTCTTCTGCTCACCAAGCCTGCATTTATTTGATCCAAAGTACAGCAAAAACAGTAAAATTTTTAATTATTTTTACTATTTAAAATAACGGATTTCTATTTGAATATATTTTAATTTATTGTATTGTAATTTATTCCTGTGAGCAAAGCTAAATGATAGAAATGTATTTTTGTTTTTTTTTTCTTTTTAGCAAGGATGCCTTAAATCGATAAAAAGTGATGATAAAGACATTTATAATGTTTCAGATAAATGCTGTTCATATAAACTTTCTATTCATCAAACCTCTGAAAAATCTACTTGGCTGTTTTCAACATAATAATAATAATAATAATAATAATAATAATAATAATAATAATAATAATAAATGTTTTTTGAGCAGCAAATCAGAATATTAGAATGATTTCTAAAGGATCATGTGACTGGAGTAATGATGCCAAAAATTCAGCTTTGAAATCACAGGAACTAAATTACATTTTAAAATATGTTCAGGTAGAAATTTTTAATTTTTTGTTTAGTTGAGTAATATGAAAGCTATCAGATCAACAGTGATGCTGAAGTATTTATACTCTTTTACTGACTTTTACTTGGATTACTTAGATATTTTCGAACGTTCACTTACATTCGAAACTAGTTTTAAATTATAAAGTCGTGACTGAATGACATCAAAATTGATTGAAGCTATAATACATGATACATATAATACATATAATACACTATAATACATGACAGTGTCATCTGCATAAAATTAAAATTAGCATTCTGAATGTCAAAGTCAATAATATTTATATAAATAGTAAACAAAGGGACCCCAGCACAAATCCTTGGGGGACACCACTGGCAATCTCCAGTGATTCAGATAGTTTACCTTCAGCTTGTACACTTAAATAAAAGTTAAGTTTTTCCACTTAAATAATTTTTAAACCAAGAAATGACATTTGTTAAAACAACAAAAGCTTTACAAATTTCCGAAATGAGACCAGTTTTTAATGAAAGATTAAGTTAAAGTTAAAATTAAATTAAATGCTGTTCATTCGAACTTAATACTTATCAAATAAAATCCTGAAAAATCACGGTTTCCACAAGAAAATTAAGCAGCACATGGCTGCAGAAAATTCTGTTTTGCCTGAACAGGAATACATTTTAAAATATATTAAAATATAAGTCAAAGTTAAGGTCAACAGCAAAAGAAATTTTAATTGTCCGATTTGTCTGAAACTCCCTTCGGAAAGCTGATGGATGTGCAGTTGCTTCATGATTAATAAATGAAGAATTTGTAAACTTTAAGTGTCTAATTTGTTTTTCCAATTTCATTGCCAGATGCTCTCATCAGACTTTTTAGAGTTGGACGATAATGAGAAATCAAGTGTAATTTTGTGTTATTTGCTTCTAAATTACATGATTAGCTCTCAAGCTTTCAAACAAAACTTGCATCCTCTCCACAAACATATCGCTTGTGTGTGATTTAGTTTTCCATCTAGTTCAGTGTAGCCGTTTTGACGAATATGAGCATACAGGCTTGTTTGTTAGTCTTTTGGATGATTAAAACTTAAAGGGGTTGAATATGGCCCACAGGTCAGATGTTTGAGACCCCCTGCGTTAGAGCACATTTTCACCTCGGGTGGACTAAATTAGATCCATGTGTTCATTATCTTGTGAATCATCATCACGGTGAGTATGAGATTCTTAAGTGCATGGGCTAATTTGAGCCATTCTCCACCACTCATTGAAAAGGTTACACACATGCCCTTCTCAGGGTCATGAGTGTGTTGAGTCAGGGTTCAGCTATGGTTCACATTAGCATGAACAAGATGTGGTAACAGCGACATGGTCATGCTGACCGTGTGTTTGACATGCTCTTTGTACTGTCTAAGGCTCAGCCAGCAGGCCTCAAACTCTCTCTGGGGATCTCTAGATTGCTCTGGCAGCAGGCTCATTTTATGTGTATAATCACTTTCTGAGTGCCCATGACTAGCAGGGTCATTTAACGTCCCCCCCATGAGCTGACCCTAGGGTCAAGGGTCGCACCAGTCAACAATGGGAAGTCCATGCTTCCTCTTTTATAAGCACTGTTGGGGTGACAGCATTGACAGACCATTGCCACAAAATTTTCTGGTCTGTGAAACTCAATCAAATGTATTGTGGTCTTATATAATGGATGTACTTTGATGACCAGCTTCAGTTTTTAAAAACTGAAAAGATAAAGCTTGATTAGCATTTATAGGATGATGTAGATTACATCAGAAAATAATTTAGATGAAAACAAAAAAATGGCTAGAGATGACCCAACATTAAAATACTAGATATTGATAAGCTCATTTTTTTCATGCTATGGCCAAAATCAAAATTCAGTATTATTTTGTCTAAAAAAACAACAACAACATGCAAGTCCATTTAGGCATAACAGCATTACAATGCACAGTATGAAAAATAGAAATTCACTTCATTCTGTTCTAAAAATTACATTTAACATTATCAGTCAATTATTAGTGTTTTTTAAGATTAATATAGTTTACATTTAAAATACAGAAAAGAGGAAACAAAACTTATTTTTTAATATTGTATTATTATTTAATATTTTAATATTGTCCTGTATTCAATATGTATGAAAACCTGTTTCCGCCACTGAAAAAACAGGTAATAGTGACTTAGGAAAGGTATTTGTGAGATATAAATTCAAAAAGTTATAAAATCATAATTGCGAGATTCTCACAATTCACAGTTTTTTCTCGCAATTGTAGCAAAAAAGTCCAAATTTGTGAGATTCAAACTCGCATTTGCGAGAAATGTCATAATTGCCGGTTTGTATCTCGCAATTCTGAGAAAGGTATAAACTCATAATTCAGATTTTTTTTTTTTCAGAAGTTTTTTTTCTTGCATTTGCGAGTTTACACGTCGCATTTCTGGCTTTTTTCTCAGAATTGAGGTAAACTCGCAGCTGTGAGAAAAAAAGTCAGAATTGCAAGATGCAAACTTTGCATTTCAGAGAAAAGTCTGTATCTCGTAATTCTGAAAAAAAAAAACCTCATTGCACACTGAATCCGAAATTTTTGTATGCGTTTTCCTGTTTTCCTGTTTTTCTTTGTATCCTTTCCTATCAAAATGCTCGCTACAGATGTGAAAACACAGAAGATCGAACCTGATCTGAACTTTTATATGACGGACAAAAGTTTCGGAGGCAGTGTGTAAACGTGACTGACACAATGTGAGGTCGTATTCATGTTTTAATGTGCAAAAACTTCGGCCTCAGTGTGCAATGACCTTTGCACTTGCAATTCTGAGAAAGTCAGAGTTGTGAGATATAAACTCATAATTCTGACTTTTTTTCCCCTCGAAATTGCAAGTTTATGCCACAATTGTGAAATATAAAGTCGAAATTCTGAGAACATCTTTTACCCGTATCAGAATTGGACTTTATAACTCACAAGTTTGTATCTCACAATGCTGAGAAAAAGAGCCAGAATTGCAAGAAGTAAACTTACAATTGTGAGAAAAAAGGCAGAATTGTGAGATACAAACTCGCATTTGTGAGAAAATTGCGAGTTGCGAGTTTATATCTCACAATTCTGAGAAAAAAATTGCAAGATGTAAACATTAAAGTCAGAATTGTGAGATAAAAGCTCGCAATAATCTTATTTTATTTCTTAATCAGTGGCGGGAACAGGCTCCCATAGATACAGTGTCAATATGTCATGCATCACTAAAAAAAATAAAATAAGAACCCTCTTATACCATGTCATCCTGAGTGTAGTATGTTCGTTTTAGTTAAATTTGGTCTTTCAATAAACCATAACATTTTTCTCTTTAAGTAATCTTTTTTCCACTTAAGAAAACTTTTCACTTTTAAGTTCAGTTGTTTATGATATCATAAAACAAACATATTGAAAGAACTTTACAGTGAATCTGTAACAAATGCTGCTACTGAGAGTGGGATTTCTGTCATCGGTAGGTGAGGAGCAGGAAATGGAAAACCCGAAGCGGAGCTGGAGTGGAGTGATTATAGAGCGCTTTGAGCAGGGAGGGGAAATTGCTGTCACTCCACAAGCTTATTCATTATATTGCTTTGATTAATCTAATCAGCTCCATTCCGACAGTGTGGGATACAGTTTTGATCTCGAGAGTTGACGCATTATTTACCATTTCTCAGTGTTTTGAAATATTTTTCTCATCTTTGTTCTTCAGACAAAGAGTCTCTGATAACAGACAGCGGGAAGCTTCACACTCTAGACCTGCTGCTGACTCGACTGAAGTCTCAGGGCCACCGAGTTCTCATCTACTCTCAGATGACCCGCATGATAGACCTTTTAGAGGTGAGTGCTTCCAGGAACTTCTTACAGTCGGTGACTGACAGCTCTGTGGCCTGTGAACATTGCGTAACTACGTCATGTTTTTTCCTTTAACCTTCAACCTTTCCTTCAGAAACCTCTGTACCGAAGTGATTGTAGATATCCGAGGTCAGGCTGTACGTGTTTTTGTTTACATGTTCGTCGTACTTGTAGTGTTAATCCCACAAAAGGAGAGATTGCTAAATTTGATCAGGCATTGTAAACGGAATGTTTGCTGTTAAACAGCTCCGTATTGTTAAAGCTGGACAAAAGCTGAGAGAAGATAACTGGAGGAAACAATCACTTTTTCCAGAGGCACACAGTTGTTTGCCACATGTTCAGCAGCAAGCCAAACACGGAGCTAAAAGTAGAAGCCTCCAATAACATTGTCAACACAGGCCGCTTATAGTCCTACACAACAGCGCTCGTAGTCTAGAAACACCTCCTTAGAGTCAATAGGAATTCCTTCCGATTCATTTTGGCTGAAGCGTTTTCCATGGCCGTCTCTCTAAAGTCTGATTACGTAGATTTAACTTCCTTTATTTGTGAATTAGTTGGTCTATAGAAAAAGTTAAGCATTGGAAAAACATGGCATAAACCTTTGGCTTTGATTGACCATTAGTTTTGGCATAGACATGTATATCTACACCTTATATTTTAACTTTAAGTCAACATAAAAATCTTGATTGATCCTATTTTCTCTTTGGACACACATTCCTGGTCTTATTGTGAACGAATCATCAGTGCACGCAATTCAGAAGAAAAAAAATGTTTGGCTTCACATTCTTTCATCAAAATGTAATAACTTAGCCCGCCTTTGAAACGACTTTCCGTTTCAGCTGGCATCACATATATGTCTTATTTTTCAACCCCTTTAGTTTATAATGGAAAATATATTATCCAAATATCCTGTTGTTTGAATAGAATATGTCACTATGTATGTAACCATTCTGCTTGCATAATGTGAATGATAAATTCCTAATTCCTTCCTAAAATATAAAGGAAGCTATATATTTTCATTTATAAACACCTACTTACAGTTGAGGTCAAAAGTGTACATACACCTTGAAGAATCTGCAAAATGTTAATTATTTTACCAAAATAAGAGGGATCATACAAAATGCATGTTATTTTTTATTTAGTACTGA
>JAHKKF010536046.1:6525-21719 GCA_019740295.1 Labeo calbasu
AATATTAAATGTCTATATATTTGGGTTATAGTTTTTGTTTTTTTGTTTTTTTTTTAATCATCAATGAAATTTGTTTATCAATAATTGATGGCTATTAACAACTACACTTGTGACTAGTGATAGTAACTATGTAAGAACTTATATGGCATTATAAAAAAATTACTATTCTTTCCTATTCTTGCATTACAAACATGTTTATATTAGCATATTAGACAAAAACAAAATATACTAATGCCTATTATTGTGCAAATAACATTCTGTGTAGGTTCTTAGTAAAAGTGCTGAATACATATGAATACATATGAATACAGCTGAGGTCAAAAGTTTACTTACACCTTGCAGAATCTGCAAAATGTTAGTTATTTTCCCAAAATAAAAGGGGTTATGTTATTTTTTTATTTAGTACTGACCTAAATAAGATATTTCACATAAAAGATGTTTACATGTGAACTCAAGAGAAAATAATAGTTGAATTTAAAAGACTGACCCCGTTCAAAGGTTTCATACGCTTGATTCTTAATGCTGTGTTGTTACCTGTATGATCCACAGCTGTGTTTTTTTGTTTAGTGATAGTTGTTCATGAGTCCCTTGTTTATGAACAGTTAAACTGCCCGCTGTTCTTCAGAAAAATCGTATAGGTAGCACAAATTCTTTGGTTTTTCAACATTTTTTGTGTGTTTGTACCCTTTCCAACAATAGCTGTATAGTTTTGAGATCCATCTTTTCACACTGAGGACAACTGAGGGACTCATATGCAACTATTACAGGAAGTTCAAACACTCACTGATGCTCCAGACATAAAAACAATGCATTAAGAGCCAGGGGTGTAAACTTATGAACAGAATGAAGATGTGTACTGTACATTTTTCTAATTTTGCCTAAATAACATTTTTTTCATTTAGGACTGCCCTTCAGAAGGTACAGAAAAGACTTATGTTTCACAGAGAACAAAATAAGTTAAATTTACCCTGATTTTCACATTCAAAAAGTTTTTACCCCTGGTTCTTAAAGCATCGTGTTTTTCTTCTGAAGCATCGGTCAGCATTTGAACCGCCTGTAGTAGTTGCACATGAGTCCCTCGGTTGTCCTCAGCATAGAGGTCTGCACAGGCTTTAAACTGAAGCCCGAACCTGGCCCGTACCTGAGATCGTCTGGCCTGACACGACCCGAGAGGCACTGTTATATTTAGAGCCCAAACCTGAAATTCAGAACGAATAACTAAACTTTTTAAATATGCTGTATTTCGCGATTGCATGCAACGGTCAGTTAACAAATACAAAGTAACCATTTCATTGAGGCTCACGGCCAGTTCAACCTACAAGGCAAAAAAAGCACTTACCAGTTCTGAAATTTTACGAACAACAGGTGCAATGGTCACACAAATTCCGCCAAGTTTTTTTAATGGTTGTAACGACAAGATCATAATTATTCCACTGTGTAGTTTTCCTTGTAAACTGTAATAAGTTTTCCTGATTGCTGTATCGCAATCATTGCTCTCAACTTGCTAATTTGCGTATGCCGTTTGCCATGTTGTGACAGAGAGACCGCTAAATCAGGACAGGCACAAGAGCAAAACGAATTGTATATGTAAATACACACAAATTATTTATTTAAGAGAAATGTTATTTATGTACAATTTTTTTTATTTATTTATATATAATATAAATAATTATATAACAGTTATGGTAAATACGTGTACTTGTAAATATTTCTTAAATATATACATGAATGTGTTTGTATTTTTATATACATAATTACACACAGTACACAGACATTTATTAGGCAAACTCAGACTTTTATTTTGTTTTCAGTTAATCGTTTGACAGCTCTAATTTGAATTAATTAGCCACTCGTTGCTGAGAAATATTTTGTAGCGAGATGGTATCAATGCTATTTTATTAATAAAAGTTTCTCTGTGCCACAGTGTTTCTGTGTTCTCTGATCTCTATGTGCAAGTAATGTGTGTGCTTCAGGAAAAGCTTAGTCTGCTGCATATAGTTTTGCCTTAGCTACAAACCCGAAGCCGACCCGAACCTGAAGCTATTCATTAAATATTAACCCGAACCCGAACTGAAACCCAAGAGAATTTCTGGACCCGTCGGGCTCGGGTCGGGTAGCAGACCTCAGCATAAATAGATGGATCTCAGAATGATACAGTCATTGGAAACAATTCAAATATGCAAAAATGCTGAAAAACCAAAGAATCTGTGGGACCTGAAGGATATTTCTGAAGAATAGAGCTGTGGATCGTTCAGGTAACATACTATTAAGAATCAAGTGTATGTAAACTTTTGAACAGGGTCATTTTTATAAATTCAGCTTTTTTTCCCCTTTGTGGACTATATATAAAATGTAAAATATATTATTCAGGTCAGTACTAAATAAAATAACATGCATTTTGTATGATCCCTCTTATTTTGGTAAAATAATTAACATTTTGCAGATTCTGTAAGGTTTCTGTAAAATTTTGACCTCAACTGCAAATACAGAATAGGAATTTCAATGCAGGCCATCACATGATCTGAATAGTATATTGCTGTTACACAAAAATGTACAGTTATTCCAGTTGTCCAGTTATTTATAACTGAAGCATGCTCCCTTTTCTAAAGATGGAATTTGTTCTTGTGTACCATTATCTCAGAGTAGGTTACCTGTTCTAAACGTAAAAATGTCTTATTTAATGTTTTAATTTGTCATTGAAATTGTATTTGAAGGAATTCAGTGTTTATTTTATGATAGAAGATGACAACAAATTGCAGAGATGAGACACACTGAATCATTGGTGTGGAGAAGTGTGGAGGAGCTTCCTAAACCCCTGCCTCCACCTCATTCATTCTTATGTTAACGAACAGTCAGGTAAACAATGGACGATTATATCGTGTCACCAAAAGTTATTGTGGTCCATATATGTCCATATTTTGTGTGAAAAGTCAATATAGTCACAACAGACCTATGCATGCTTATATAAAATAGTAAAAATAGTGTTTTGTTTAGCATGTAGATAGGAACAATAACAGTGAGGGCAGTCATAAGCCATTAAACTGGCTCAACCGTCTTTTAGTAAACACAAGACTTTGATAACACTTGTGAGCAGGGGATAGAAAAAAATTCCACCGAAGAATCATGGGAAGGAGTGCCAATGAAAAGCGCTTACTGGTATCCTGTTGACCAATTGTTGAACGGATAGTTGGTGTGGTTTCAAGTGAGCTTTCCTGGGGAAGGCAGGACCCAGATATTTGCATATGAAAACTTCTGGATGGATGAGGGAGAAAGGGAAAGTGAGCGAGAGAGAATGGCTTGGCAGTGCGACTGTGGTGGTTGTCAGAGAAACCGAGTGTACTGTCTTGTGTTCACACCTGGGTGGAAAATGTTTCTTTCATAGCTTACAGCACTAAGACTGCAGTGTTCATGCGGCTAGGGTTGTAACGGTATGAGATTTTCACGATATGATAATCATCTCAGAAAATATCACGGTTTCATGGTATATATTAAACAATAATTCTTATTCAGTATAAATGACTCTTATAATAAGAACAAGTTATTTGAGTGAACAAATCCTTTATTGCAACAAACTTGAAACCATTTTAATGAAAGTATTGAAGTCTCCCTACTGAAAAAAAGTCTAAACAAGTAAATAAAAAACAATAAAAAAAATTAAGCTATAAGCCTTATGTATATCTATGTCACACATTAACATTTTAATTATTGTTTTCAAATGTTATCAAATGAAAATTTAACAACTTTAAATTTTGCAAAGTGCTATACTAATAGGTATATGAAGTTAAAACATGGACAAACATGATGTTCCTTAATTATTATGAAGAATATTATTACTGTTATAGCTATAAGTTATTATAAGTAAATTGTACAATGCTATATTTTTGTCATACCTTCAAGTTTAATCAAACTTTTATTTTTACTGGTTAGTTTCAGAGTGTATTTGACGATGGTTTTTCTCAAATAAACCTAGGAAATGTTTATTTAGGTTTTCTCTCAGAGCAGCTCTGGTGATGTTCATGTTTATGTAGACGCTGAAAACACCATTAGTGTCATGCATGCGTACTTCAGTATGTAGTAGATTAAAACGGTGCCACTCAGAGACATGCAGAAACAAGCAGATTATTTACATAGCAGTCTCTTTGCGCTTTAGTATACACAGACACATATCATATCTACTTTTGCTTTATCCATCGATCAGATTGCGCGTTTTATGTGACATCCTCAATATACTGTATATTCCATGTTCACGACTGCATTCCATGGATTCCCTCTGCATCACAGAAATCATACGGCCTTAACTTATAACTTGTTATAAATGCGACATACCTTTATCTGCACGAAGGGATGGTGTCCGCGAATATTATCAAACATGTTGGATGCCTGCTTTTGCCGCCACCGTTCACATGTTTAAGTTGGTCTGAAGAAGCATTTTTCAAAAATATTACGTTCAAATGTTTGACCTCATAAACAACTAATATTCAAATATTTGTTTATTTACATGAAGTTAATGAGAAAGACCTTATTTTTATTTTATTTTTGTCCTAATGGGTCCTCCGGTAAGGTGTTTTACTTAGGGGTGCTGTTGGCCTACTTGTAATAAAATGAAAGTTAAATACACAAAAAACAAAGATTGTGTTTCTGATTAAATAAAGCAGCATTTGTCATAAAATCACAAGTATGTTTTAATTTAAAGGTCAGATGCTATAGCTTACATGAATAAATATCACAAACTTGACACTGGTAAATTAAATAATTTTTGTATACAGATTTAGTACTTGATGTGTATATTTTTTTTAAAACGGATAAGGACAACTAAAATACAAGGAACTCTAAAAGAGCTAGCTATTTTCAAAGATTTCAATGTGCTCTCATTTTAAAATAACTTAAGTTAATAAAATTAACTCTAACAAGTAAGTTTTTTTTTTTTTTTTTTTTTTTAAAGCTGACCAAAATAAAAATAATAAAAATAAAAAATAATAATTTGTTTATAATCTCTCCTATTGACGTGTTCGTTCCAAACAAAAGCAAATATATCTGTATCGGCTGTCGGACAAAATGAGTTGAAAAATATCGGCATATCGGATACCGGCAAAAATCCAATTTCATACATCCCTAGTTTTTAGCCAGCTGAAAATGCCACACGCTCTTCTAAAAAAACGCCTAGCTGCCAGCTTCGGGGAAAAATGCTTTGGTAACTTGACACGCTGTCTTAAAAATGCTCATGTGCAGGCTGTGAGACAAGCATAATAATTGTACATGTCTGTCTAGCTTGTTTAGGTAAAAAAAAAAAAAAGGCAATGAAGAAGCAGCACATTGGATTGGAAAACGCATTCCCTTAGTCTGTTTACAATAAAACTGGCTGCAGAGAAAACGAGTGGTCCTCTCGGCTTGCTACCTGCAGTAGTGAATGCAGTGATGGACAGCTGTCTTTCTTCATTTGATATGGTTCATATGATTCCTCATTGTGGTGATAACTCAGTTTCACTTGACAATGTTTGTACACATTGATAAAAGTAATTCCAAACTTTGCTGCACCTAGAGCAGGGTTTTACAGTGCGACAATTTCAGTCAAGTTTGCGACTGAAAACTACTGTGTGCGACTAAGAAAAAATATTTAGGAGCACCAGTGCGACTGACCCGATCAGCATATATGTGTTTGTGCTCAGGGTACCGTCCAACATTGCTACTTGCGTGTTTTTACAGCGTTGAGTAATGTATTAAAGACACATCTGTTGATTCCTTGAACACAATGTTAATCTGAATTCATTCACTGCTCAGAAAAACACAGTTTTGTTCAGTGCCGAGTTCTGCAAGCGTACTAATCCTCTCATTATAACAAAGTGTAGATGGAAATAAGAGATTCACTGTGCAGTACAGAGAGCTTTAATTATAATGGAACTAAGGAGAGTGACAGCTTGTGATGATTATTAATGGAGTTTGAAAATGTGATACTGATTTAATACAACAGTTCAGTAGTTAATATTAAGTGACTTACATTGTCTGACTATAACACTATTGCCTAATTTTGCTCCTTTTTATTAAAAATCATTTTAAACAGTCACAGCTGAGCACCTGTGCATCTCTAAAAGCAAAGCGATGTTTTGTTTAACGTACGTTTTTAAACGAATCTAGTGAGTCAGTTATTCATAATTACCCATTCATTAAAGGTGCAATAGGAGATCTTGTAAAATGCTAACTTTAGCCTGATAGCACTAAAAGCGAACGTCCCACCCTCCCTGCAAATTGCCGTCCAAAGCCACATCCCCTGAACACGTGAACGTGTGCGTGAACATGACTAGACAACAACATTATTACAATACATCATATGTCATTAACCGGTGAGAACACTTTATAGTACAGCTAGTAAAAGTATTACAATACCAGGAAGGAAGATCAGGTTGTTGACGTTTGCCTGCCATTCGTGCTCTGTCTGCATAGTGTATGTGAATGCGCTGATGACGTATGCTGTCTGCGCGAACAGGGTGTGCAGAGGTATGCAAATACATATGTTGAGAGGCAGGTAGGACTAGAGCTGAAGATCTTTGCCCGAACCCGATGAAACCCGACGGGTTCGGTCGTGCTCGGGCTTAATTTATATAATTTTACACGGGCTCGGGCTTTCGCTCCGGCTTGCCCGGTAAATGAGCGGTCATGTCATGCGTTTCGATTAGCGCGAGAAAGATGTGAAAATGGATGCTGAGGAGGTGAAACGGAGGCTTGCCTCTGGTGATTTATGTTTTGGCAAAATTAGCCAGATCAGTACTATTCATCCCGGCCAGTCGCAGCAGCAGTAAAAGGGTGTTCGGTGCTGGTGCAGGACTTAATTTCGCAAAATCTTAATTTCGTTATTGCCAAAAACCCATTTTAATTTAGAACTTATCTTAATTTAATTTGTTAAGAAAAAGTCTTAAGCCTTTTTTATTGGCGCATTGGCCTATTTATAGGCTAAGTGTACGCCTATTTAGAGTGCTAAGATGTTACGATGTTACAGAGAACTTATTTTATTTCTTTGTTCCAACTTCCAAGTGGCCTATAGCCTACGTTAGTCGTTAATGAATTATGTTAAAACATGTATAAATGACTCATTCTTGACAAAAGCCAAAAGAGCTGTGTGCTTGCGCATATTTGAAGAATGTCGGGCTGTAAACGGATTCGGGCTTTTAAAAAGCTGTCAATCAAAATATACTTGTCGGGCTCGGGCCGAATTCTGTAGGGCTCGGGCCCTGTCGGGCCTAATTTTTAAGGCCTGATTACAGCTCTAGGTAGGACAGTCAATCTTTCTAATCTGGATGAACATTTCTGGGTTCTACGCCTTCCACAGAATATATAAATACATATAAATACATTTAGACCACTTAACTTAATGATTGCTATTGGAATGTGAAGACCAGCATAAAAAATGTTTTCAATTGAATGAATGATACAATACAATACAATACAATATTTATTTATAAAGCACATTTAAAAACAACTGGAGTTGACCAAAGTGCTGAACATAATAGAATAAGAAAATCTCAGACATAAAATTAGCAAAACAAAAGTATCAAAAATAAAAACAACAATAAAAGCAACAATAGAACAGATATTACAGATAAGCAAGAGAGGAAAGATATGTCTTTAGAGCAGACTTGAAGGCAGAGATAGAGGGGGCTAATCTAATATGGAACGGTAGACTGTTCCAGAGTTTCGGACCAGCAGTTGCAAAAGCTCGATCTCCTCGTTTTTAAGTCTAGATCTATGCACGACAAGTAGACCAAGATCACTGGATCTCAATGTTCTAGAAGGGGTGTATGGATGGAGCAGATCTGTAAGGTACTGAGGGGCAAAATTGTTAAGGGCTTTATAGACGAATAATATAATTTTAAAATCAATTCTAGGCATGAATCACTGTTTGAAAGTTACTCTGTGTTAAGAAAGGTTTCACTTTAGAAAGTAGACGAAGATGAAAAAAGCATGATTTTACTACAGCACTGATCTGTTTATCAAACTTGAGGTTTTGATCAAACAGAACGCCCAGATTTCTAGCACACTGAGTTTCATATGAGGCCAGAGAACCACAATCAACATCTAACACACAATTTTCTTTTTCCCCGAATAGGATTATTTCAATTGCTTGAGAGCCAAAGCTTTAGTTCTTCTAAACAGGCCAACAGTGATTGTAAGCCATTTTTATCATTATGCTTTAATGGAAAATAGATCTGAGTGTCGTCGGCGTATAAATGAAAGGATACTTTGTTTATTACAAAATGGAAGCCAGGGGGAACATGTACAAAGTGAACAATACCGGCCCAAGGATTGATCCCTGTGGAACTCCACAATTAAGAGATATTCTAGATGAGGTCTGTTGACCAATCCTAACACTAAAACATCTGTTGGTCAGATAAGAACGAAACCATTCAGTGACTAAATAGAAACTGGCAGTTTTGGTTTCATTTTTTTAAAGTAAAAATTAAATTAAATCAAATCATTTAATATTTGTGTATTCAATAATATATATTTAAAACATTAATTTCCTACATTAATACACCTGAAAGCCATATTTGTTTCTCTGTGCCACCTCTGTAGTACAAATTAATTTAGCTAATACTTTTCATATGATTAATAACTTGTTCTTATTCTCCTTGTTCTTATTCTACTGTTTTAATTAGAAATTTTATATATATATATATATATATATATATATATTTGATTATTGATCATAAGGTGCTCAATCTTTTGACTGTGTTTCTAAAAAGAAAAGTAAGCGTATAGCCCTGACCTAGAGGCAGACATCGCCATTCTGTAATCAAAAACAATCAATTTACATGTTCCACAGCATCACCCAATGTATCTAGTTACAACTGTGAGTTTTAATTTGCATCCTCAGAATTTATCAAGGATTTACTGCATTTACGGCCAACAAAGCAACATTTTGTTTTCAGAAAATGATTGCAGATCGAGTATTCGACTATTCGTGCCCTGGTTAAAATCCACTCAACACTGCTGAATACGAGTTTTTAAAGAGTTCAGTCAAAGTATGTTTGCAACTCACTACGTTTTCACAAAGTTTTCATTCACAATGTACAGTAATTAAGAGCTTCACTGTACAGTGTTGTCAGCTTCATTGATTATATCGTGGTGTTTTAGCTCAGTCAGTAAGGTGGTGGCACTGAGCTTCAGTGATTATAACAGCATTGTTCTTTGCTCATTTTTCTGTATATAGTATACATTTGTAACACTGCCGACTGCACATTGCAAAGTTTATGGATTGACAGTCTTGTTTAAATGGTGGATTGAATCTGGTATTGTATTGAAGCCAAAATTATTGTATCGAGCCATCCCTAGCTGACACAGCAGCTGTTTTGGTATCCTAGTTAAGACTTTGCCTCACAGGCTCAGAAGAGCAACGACCGCTGGTTGGGTGGGCTGAAAAACAGCAGATTGGCCACACATTAAGCCTGCTCAGAGAGAGTGTGGAGAGATCAGGAGACAGTAGGATGCAAACAGACTACCCTTCACCTCCCTCTGCATTCATCTAAATGCATGGACTATGGGCTCCCAGATGGCCCTGATTTTTGCCTCTCCTTCTCTATTTCTCTCTCTCTCTCTCTCTCTCTCTCTCTCTCTCTCTCCATCTCTCTCTCTCTCTCTCGAATGCACTCGCCTGCCGGATTAAAGCCTCTTCGTCAAGCAGAGCCGGCGAGCATTCTGATTGGCTGAGAGCCTCAAGCCCACTGCTTACTGGTGAGTGCACTTGACGAGGTAGCCACTGCGTTGTCGGGGGCAACCACTCGCCGCAGCAGCAGAGACCGGCAGCTTGGGCTTAAAAAACAAGGGGAAAGAAAAGAGGGAGAAATTAGAGGGGAAACATGACAACAATAACAAGGGATTAACCTATGGCATCGGCCAAAGCCATCAGGACTCCGTATTAAAAAAAAAAAGAAACTCCCACCGCACACAGATGTTTGTGAAAGGGAGAGAGGGAGGGATAGAGCATCTCAGATGAAGGAGCCCGATTGAAAAACAGCTCAGCGAGAGAGGATGTGCAATCTGCTTGGTACACAATAGAATTAGGAAATGCGTATGGATGTGATGGACTTGTCTAACTGATGGTGTGGCATCTTACACAAATACACACTGGCCAGCCATCAGTGAACCAGGAGCAGCAGCCTGTTATGAGGAGCAAAAATCAGTGGTGTCACCTGTGCGCAGAAGAACAGGCCACATACATGTCTATTTGAACTGGATAGCGGACGAACAACGCAGCTGGACTCTTCGTTTGACCTTAACATGGGGGACACAGCAGAATACCAGCGTCTGCCCAGCGACTGCGATGAGGATGAGGTATTACAGGCTATTCAGATAACTGATAACAGTTTTGTTGGTGTGTTGTTTATTTTAAATGTTTGCATATTGTGGAGATTTATTTTTAATGTCCATTACACATCTTGGCTTATTCAGTCTGTGTACAGAAAGAATGACATGCTCAGAAGTGGGTAACCACACCAGAAATGTGAGTCGGTAAGTGTGTCAGTGTGTCTGTAAGACGGTACAATAACCCACATGTGGATGAATCATCACGTGATGTGCGGTACTCTGATTAGCATGATGGTGTGTGCCCTAAATTTCGTCATACTTTGCACATTAACTAGGCTGTGCTCTACTGTTATTGTTATTGTCATTCATTAGTCTGGTCGACAGCATATGTCTTTACATGATATTGTTTGCTCTGGGTGGTGCTCGGCTATACTTGCTATGACGAGAAAAATGTATCAAGGTTTCCAATATTATATTATGCCACACAGCATATAATAATAAGAAATTTCTTAGTGTTTTGGAATGATTTCTGAAGGATCATGTGACATTCCCAAACAACTTTTATGTGCTTTACTATAGGTATGAAGTATACACATGACATTTGCAGCCTAGTCGTAATAACGGCACAAAAATGGTCAAAAGTAAAAAGACAGTTTTAACACTAAGACTGCTGTGATTTCAGTGAGACAAAAGTGTTTACACAACATTTTATAAGGACAAATTATGATTTTATTTTGATTGAAATCAGTCTGTTTAAGATGCATGTAAATATACTTAATGAATGTTTTTAGAGCTGTCTGTAGATCTTTTCATAACAGCCTGGGGTTCTGTGAGTCATCTCATTGGTGGAACTGCCCACCAAATTATTTTAATCTTTTAGGGATACAGTTTAAATTTATGTAAAAATAATGGAAGTATATGTTAGTACTCGTTTAGGCTAGGTAAGTGTGTGTGTCTGAACAGTGTGTGAACACTGTTTCTCTGTGTTTGGTGGCATTTCACATTCTCACATTCAGCACTATGACCTCATCCACCCCTTGGTGGAGAATCCAGATGATGTTTCAGTCTTGAAGAAACAAAACTGACTTCACACTTCTGTCATCAGGTTTCTTGTTCTCTTCTTTTTTTAATCGCTTACTAGGGCTACCAAATGATTAATCGCGATTAATCACATTCAAAATAAATGTTTGTTTACATACTATATGTGCGTGTACTGTGTATATGTATTATATGTAAATACACACACACACATATATGTATATATTTAAAAACAAAACATTTGTATGTATATATTTATACTTGTATATAGTTTATATTATAAATATAAATATTTTATATATAAATCTAACATATTTTTCTTTTATACGTGTATGTGTTTGTATTTATATATACATAGAAAAATACACAAAACACACACATGTATTATGTAAACAAACTTATTTTGAATGTGATTAATCGTTTTGCAGCCCTATCGCTTACCAGTCTTCGGCTATTTCTCTTTAAGTTATCACCCTTTTCTCTTTTCTGTCTATCTCTCTTTGTATTGAATGTGTTCTGTGTGAACGCAGGCTGAAATTCTGAAAAATTTAATCATGGTGTCAGACCCTAGTAATTAATCCCAGAATGCATCTGGGTAAACAACAGGAGCTTTCATTGTGATGATCTCAGTCATATGTGACGAAGAAAGTTTGTATACAGACAAAGTCGCAAAAGGAAAAACATGACCAGGGAACTACTGACCATCCGTTTGGATTATGAAATGAACCAGCCAAATACAGTAGGAGTACTATAAGCAGTGCTATTGTTTATGGGAAAATAAAAGCGGAGGGCTTCTTGATGAGATGTCATTTTGACTTTATGGGACTGTCCAGGATTGTGAATGAAAGCACAACACAAGGAAACACTGGCAGTGTGAATGAATGCAATAATGTAATGCCAAAATACTTGGAAAACATCAATTTAGAAAGTAAACTTATTTCTTAGGTCTTACTCTTGCTCAGTCTGTACAAATCATAGTGGATAAAATCATGTAGCGCTCTACATTATTCTGTTTTTCTTTGACATACTGTATGGAAGTTATGAGAAAAATGTTTCATGAATGTCTTTTCACATATTTAAGCTGAGTGCTGGAGAACTGGGCTGGATATTGAGTATCACTTACAAAGCTGAATTGTATAGGAACATGTGATTTGTTATTAAACAGAAGCATGTGTTGTCTTTTAAGCCATGTTCAAGCATGTCCTTTGTCTATATGACATTTCCAGATGAGCTTTAGCAGTAAAGCCAGTTACTGTTACTGCTGTTGTCCTTCAGTAAAGGTGTTGTGAATCACTTACTGGACCTGAGAGAAGACTTGATTATGGCTTTTTCATTTGCAGGGTTTTACATTTCCTTGTCCTGATGTTGTTGTCATATTTGTCATGTTGAAAAATAACAGTTGATTTATGAGTAAATGTAAAGTATCTTTGAGGTCTAAAGTGTGGACAATACTGGGTATCATTCAAATTCCACTGGCTACAAGCACTTTTGTGTGACTGCTTCCCTCTGGTGGTTTGTTAGAGCACCACAGCATGGAAGAAGTGATCCATCTGACCACTACAAAAAAATTTCTGTAAAAACATTTAAGAAGAACTAGCAATATAGTGCTAATGTCTTATGGGTTTAACAGAGTGGGGCTGATTCCATTAATCACTTTTGACTACCTTTTGCCTTTTGACCATCATTGAATCCTGCAGGCAGGCAGGAGAGTGAGGGAATTTGTCTTCTCCATGAGGTGCTACATATGGAGGTATAGTGTGAGTTTGGCTCATCCGGTCTGAATGTGCGAAGCTGTTAGTGGTAACTACAGGTCACATACACAAGCACACATAAAGAAGTGTTCCTTGGTGACACCACAAAGTCTTTCTTACAGTTTAAAATCATTAAATCATTAAATCATTAACTCACCCTCATGTTGTTCCAAAGCCATAAGACATTTATATTCAGGGCACAAATGAAGATATTTTTAATATTGTGTCATCGTATTGTCCATTCATTTCAAGCTTTCAAAATTTCATAAAAACACTGTAAAAGTAAGAATTTACAACTGAAAACGACTATGGAAAAAATATTCAGGAGCACCAGTGTGACTGACCCTATCAGCATATTTGTATTTGCGCCGAGGGGAGCTTCAGAGGTTTCTGTGTGTTTTTGTTACTCAACGTTGAGTAATGTATCACAGACATATCTCACGAATCCTTTCAGAAACAAAATGTAGAGAGTGTAAATAAGAGATTGATTGTGCAGTGTAGAAAGCTTCGTTGGTTATAATGGAACTTTGTGAGGTCGTGATGAACTATGAGTGACATCTTTTAATGATGTTTGTAAATGAGATATTGATTTAATACAGCAGTTAAATAAACATGAAGTTAATATTAAGTTACTTACATTATCTGACTATAACACTATTGCCTGATTTTGCTTTCTTTGCAGTCAGAAAATATTTGAAACAAGTCACAACTGAGCCGCTGTGCATCTTCATTCCATTTGGTGTATCGTTTACGAATGAACATGCGTTTTTAAACGAATCTAGTGAGTCAGTGATTCCATTTCATATTCATAAAGACAGTTATTTGTAGAGGTCGACCGACATTGGATTTTACCTATACCGATAACTAGGTTGGACCACACTGGCCGATACCAAGTTTTTAAAATGGATATTGAAAGGAAAATAAATAGTGCTCTGCTATTTACAAAAAAAACCTGCTGCCTGCTGAACCATACTTTACAAATGAATACAAATATTAATATTAATTATATATTGATCATTACAGTTAGTTCATTGTTCATTAATGTTATCAAAAGCAGCTACATTTTTTAAAATATATCAGTAAATGCTGAAATTAACACACTCTAACAAGGACCAATACTTATATTCTACAGCTTTTGTCAATCTTAATGTTACAAATGGACTCATTGTAAAGTGTTACCATTACATAAACAATCAAGCTAAAAATGGCCATCTTTAAATGTCTACACAAAGGCCACAGTATTGAAATTGCATACATATGGATATTGTGTACTTTCACAATTTAACTGCTTCTATTCTAGAACATTTGTGGTTATCTAATCAAAATACAAAAATGTTAGTCACACAACGGGCAAAAGTGCAGTGCCACGTCTAGAAGAACCCGCAGCTATCCGGTATCACACACACTGGACGCGTCGTGTTCAGTTCAAGCGGCGGTCTACAAGATGTATAATGCTGTATAATGACAACCTTCTCAGCTGCTCCAGCAACGGACCCAACCCGGAAAAAAACTATAGGCATGGATTTTTCCACTAATCAACTATCAGTGCCAATTAATCGGCAAATCTGATACATCGGTCGACCTCTAGCTATTTGCTTTATTCCTGATTAAATCAGCCATTCAAACGAATCAAATGAATGAATGATTCAGTAATTAAATCAGTGACTTGCCGCCACCTACTGGCAGTTTTAGTTTAATTTATAAATCATTTACTAGTTTGTATTCAAAATGTTATATTTAAGACATTAATCTCAACATGAATTTATGTGTTTGATTGCACTCATGCCACCTCTGAGCCTCATTAAACATATGAAAATACACCTACAAGCTGTAAATCACTTTCAGGAGTCAAATATCACCTTGTAATGGGAAGGCAAATTTTTTTTTATCAGATTTTTTGCTCCTAAAAAAGAAAAGTAAGCATAGAGCCCTGCATATACAATGCACATCAAATACAGTAAATGAAAGCGGAAATGCTATTGCTTGAGACCCAGTAAGGTTTGTTTTTGTGGTAGACAAGCACTTTTTGAGCTTCTGTTTAACATTTTATGTCAGAATTTCTAATTTTGGATGAACTATTCCTTTAAATTCCGGTCCTTTTTTTTATCC
>JAHKKF010536046.1:21769-34115 GCA_019740295.1 Labeo calbasu
CCCACTGTGAGCAAGCCAAAGGTGACTGTGCTAAGGAAAGAACTCCAAGATGATTTAACCAGACACTTATGACACCTACAGTGTCTACAGCGCACAGCTGGTTTAAGTGTTTGCCAAATATCTGAGCTCAGTCACAGGGACATACATTTTCCCCTTATTCACAGCTGTGCTAGCATTACCAGATTTTTTTCATTCTCTTAAATACAGCTCCTTTTTCGATAAGTCTCAGGAACATTCCTGTTGCATTAGCTGCTTGGTCTGAAGCGGTGTTGGAAATTCTTTGTGTCAGGGCAGTAATTGGAGGCAGACTGTTTATGACACACAGGGCCCTGCTTTACTGCCTCTGTCCCTGCTCACCTCATCTTCCCTCTTGCTCTAAGGGAAAAAAAAAAACAACCACATCCATGCTCAACCAACATTGTACATTTTGTTTATCACTCAAAATGCCGCACGTCTGGTTTAGTCTGCAGGCTTGATGAATCAGTGGGGAATGAGGGAGGGTGAAGGGGATGTAAATAAAACATGGTTTATTCTGCTAGGGGTGATGAAGCCAAAATGTCCCCTTTTCGTTCAGATGGGAAGGAGGAAGAGGGAGGGGACATATTTTGAATGCGTTTGTTTACAAGAGGTTGAGATAACATTTTTAGAGGGATTGAGGAAGGAGAATGCCGCAAACCAAATAAAGAAGAAAAGTCAGGTCATGTGGGAGTTGAGAGCAGAGTGGGAGAGAGAGAGTGAATATAAAAGAAAGATGTGATGAGAGCCAGAGATAGGAGGGGATATGGTGGTTTTCAGGAGGGGGATTTGTTAAGAGCCCAACATATGGGAGGAACACAGGAAATGAGCTCTCCATCCTGCAGTTAAATCTGACCTTTTGGCTCATGATCAAATGCTCCTCCATCCGAATACCATAGAGTCTCTGTCCCGGGCACAGGCTGACGGAGGGAGGAGAGAGAGAGGGAGAGAGGGAGGGAAATAAAGAAAAAGGGGCACTTCCCAAGCGTCTGTTTGTGAGTTGCAGGAATTACGGAGTCGCGCAGTAGAGGGAGAGAGAGTCCTAGTCGCTCCTCCTGCTCCAGAACAACACGTCCCCTCTGACACAAACATGCACGCACTGACCAAAAAAAAAAAGCAGTACCTTTTCTAGCTCTGCAGACCATAGAAGCACTAAGGGACAACTTTGTGTGGGCATTGCAGCTCTTGTGATTCTCTTATCACTTCCACTGTGGCTGTCATCTGAGCGAGGGAATCGGGAATAGAAGAAACTGTTCTATTAATAGCTGGCCGGTGGACTGAGCAGATGGATAGAGGAATGGACAACTGAGGAAAATGACTCGAATACATTTAGCAAAATCTTTTTCAGACATACAAGAAGGAGGACATCACCTCACACTTGTGACTTGCTTCAGAGCATGCAGTGTGAACTTTGCTTTGGGATGTTCTAACTAGGCTGCCAAGTGAACATTTCCCTTTGGCAGACCTCTCTCTCTCTAGTGTTTTCTTGCCTTGCCCCATACGGTCCCCCACATACAAGTTCACTACGCTAGCGCTGAGCTTCGGTTAAAGGAGCTTAATGTGGATTGCCCCGCGATGGAATGTAGTATGTCGGCTGTGCAAGTTCAGGAGACTTTCCAACTGAGGAGACCTTCAAGGTTTTGGAGTTGTCTCTCCATCTCTAACCCTGTTCTCCAGCAAAAGAGTCTCGGATGATTAGGCTGAACTTTTTGTGGATTTTCTCTTAGAACTCAATATGCGTCGTTTTGACAAGCTCAAAAAATCTTTTCCATTTCTTGCTCATTTTCATGTATATAGAGTAAGTCTGTTTTTCATTATCTTGTGCAGAGCATGCTAAGTTTCAATATGAGGATTAGAGCTGGGAATTTCAGGACTATCCTGTGCTTGAGTGTACGTGTGTGTGTACGTGTATGTGTGTGTGTGTGCTGGTACATGTCAGCATCTGTGTTGGTGTGAAACCGCACCATGCTTTTACACATGTGTCAGAGCTTAGCTGTGTTCATGGATATCATCAGACCATACCAGAGTCTGACCCTAACAATGCATGAAACCTTCACAATGCATAACTCGAGAGCACCATGTCTAACAGTTTATTTCTCACACACTGTCTCATATTTTGTGCATTTGTTTGGCATTTATATAGTATTCAGTGTGTGTCAATTAATTCATTCTTGTTGACTTTAATTGCATCATCATACTGTTGTCAGTCAATTTATTTGTAATGTTCTTTCCTAAATTTGTGTGAAGGGTGTAGCCACTCTTGGTTGTAACTCATGGCCTCTGTCCAAGGGCCATAGCAATAGTTCCCTTGGGCTTACAGGCTACAGCGATCTAACACCATATGCATTACTTCACACTGCACAAGCTTCACTTGTTGCCACTAGCATTGCACAGTATGCCTGTGCTTCGATAGTACTGGAAGATAACTTTCAAAATGTTAATGGTACCACCATATTTTCCAAATGAAAATACCATAATATGAAGTGCTAAATATTATAAGATATTATAAAGGGATCTTGGTTAGTTTGGAGTGCTCACAAATTCTAGCGAAACGCTCTGAAACTCCTAATAGAAACCAATTATGCAACTTCTGGACATGCCACAGAGTTTTGCAAGGAATACAAGCACACTAACATACTCGTACCATGAGAATTTTTTTTTTGAAAGATACTGTATTGTGTTTATTATTTTATTGCTGCAAACATAATGCCAAAACATCAAAGTTTTACCGGTATGTCCTTCAGTTGTCTGTGAAAATTAGCTAAATTAACAGATTTAATGAAACCATATGTGACCCTGGACCACTAAACCAGTCATAAGGGTAAATTTTTTTTTATAACTGAGATCAATACATCAGCTGAACGCTGAATAAATAAGCTATCCATTAATGCATTGCTAGGATGCGACAATATTTGGCCAAGATACAGCTATTTGAAAATCTGGAATCTGAGGGTGCAAAAAATGTAAATATTGAGTAAATCACCGTTAAAGTTGTCCAAATGAAGTTTTTTACAAAATAAGTGTAAATCAAGGGGATTTACAAAATAAGTTTTGATATATTTACAGTAGGAAATTTACAAAATGTCTTCATGGAACATAATCTTTACTTAATATTCTAAAGATTTTTGGCATAAAAGAAAAATCTATCATTTTAACCTATACAGTGTATTGTTGGCTATTGCTAATATGCAACTTATGACTGGTTTTGTGGTCCAGGGTCAAATATTACAATATAACAACAGTTATGAAATATTAGTTTTGTATAACAATATTTTATACTTCTACTACTACTACTACTACTACTACTACTTTTTAATTTTTCTAATAAAAGAAAATACCCTGGCAACATCTCTGGACCAAGATATGATTGACTTATCAATGCCTTAGCAAACAAATTTTCAAATATTCCACCACATTTCGAATCAGAAGGAAGTTTAATCACAGCACTCATTTCTGTAGTACTTTACATGTGTGCTAAATGCTTAATGACTAGCTCTTGGTTGGTGTTGGTACATGCTATATCAAGACCAAAAGCAGTTCCTTTTTAGCATGTTACTGGAAGGATGTATTGTAAAAGAGTGCTGAAATGCATAACCACACTATGCATGACCACACATCATCAGTCTCAGGATCTGGTGGATCAGACTCATCACATATCAAGATCTCAATTGTGCCAGAAATGTCATGGATGCCACTGTGGCATCCATGAAATTTCATCTTTGCCACTGTGACTGTGAGGACAGATTGCTTGCTTGAATTAGCAGTTGGATTTGTCAGACTGTGAGCCTTCATATCAAAGACAGAAGGTTGTATCTGAGTTCAGTTTGTAGATTTGACTGACACATGTTGCTTGCAACAACTACACATTGACTCACGTCACCCACAGGACAAGTGTTTTTTTTTCTTCTTCATTATCAGTCTCTGAAGAGGCCTAGATTCCTAGATTTTTATTTTTTTTCTTTTGTACAGAAGAGATGTTTCCTGTATGTTCAAAGGTATATCTAAACTTTGACTCTTAAGTTTGCAGGCCAGCAGAGTAGACAGCAAATATTGAGGCACATTTGGACATGTTGGATCCGTTCCCAGTTTAAGTGTGAAAGGTTGCTGGGAAGTTCAGTGTTGGGGGAGGGATGTGGCTGTTTGTAGATGTGGATGACTATTTTATCAATATGAACTTTTACTTAGCTAAATTAGTTTTTTTTTTTTTTTTCTAAAATCTGTCTTTTTAGTTGTAATTTTTATATTTTAATGGTTCAAGAAGCATCAAAAAAGCATCTAAAAAATGCATTTATAACAATTTAATGTCATTGAATAGAAAGTCTGTAAAGAATTAGGAGTGTGTGACTATGCTCAGAAAAAGTTATTGATGGTGAAATTAAAGTGAAAAAAGCCTTAACCCTTATGAACCATGACTTTTCGTGTGTCAACAGAGGAAGCACTTTGGGCACAGAAGGCTGCTTGTGCTCTCTTTTCTGACACCAATTCAAGAAACTTGTTGACTTTGTAACCCCTTGATTTACACGAATATCTTGTCAGTCTTCCACCACTTTTATGATTCCGCAACATCCTTTTTTTGTCTATTGGATGTTTGTCCCTTTGCACAGTAATGACTTTTAAAATACCTTAATTTCAGAAAATGTTGATAAATAATTATATGTAGTGGTCAAACAATATATCGTCTTTGGCCGATATTTGACTTCTTTTTTTTTTTTTAATCATCAGCAATAAGATTTTGTGTTCGGCTGATGTGTTGGACTTTTATTTTGACGGCAATTTATTTGCTCTATTTTGCCACCGAAAAGAGTTTTAAACAAAACCACAGCAGAACTGTTTTGCATGTCGGAGCAATACATAAGTGTTTCATTACTGAATGAATCAGCCGATTGAACGAATCAGTTGAATCAATGACTCATTCATGCAGTGACTTTAAAGTAAAAAATCAATTTAAACTTATTGCAAAACTTAATTTCTGTCACTGCCACAAATTAAACACTGCACAGAATATGAAGAATATCAAAAGCTTGGAAATTCAGCTGTCCACGGCAGTCCTTACACTATAGGTGTCCTAATTATACACGTTGTTACAGGATTTCAGCGACAAGCAATTTGGGTGTCCACACCAGTGTTGACGCGATAGAATCAATCATATTTAATAAATAAATTAAGAAATTAAAAATTACAAAAAAAATCCTCTTTAATTTATTTTCAAGATCTGAGATCTGTTGTTGCTTTCAGTATGGCTATAAGGTCACGCAAAATGAAATTCAGACTCACATTAGATGCGTTTAACTTTGAATAAAGTACATAATTGTTACCTGAGATTATCATTGTCATACAGTTTGTTTGTATGTTGTTGTTGTTCCAGCCGTGACGGTGCGGAAATAGAAACCATTTCTGAAATAGAAATTTGAATGTGTCGCCATCACAACTAATTAGGATAAAAACTCAGATTATCATGGAAGAGATATCGCAGTGTCATGTGTAGTTAGAACACGGTGTTAACCTGTTATGCATGTGTTTTGTCCTAAATTGGACTTTATCAAAAAAAAAAATTGCCCACTAATTACTTCACTGACCAATTGACACATAATGTAAATACACTCTGTAACTGATTGACAGCCCTAATTTTAATTTCAACACTAATTTCAAAACTTTTACTCTATAATCCCTCACAGCTGCTTTTTCATCACTTTTTTTGGAAGTGCAGACTGACTGATTCTGAGTGAACTGATTGAGTTTGAAGCACTGTTTTCCCCCCATGGAATTTAGCATTACACTCAAAGCACAAACATATGTTTGGAGTTGTATTGCAGCATGCGCCCTAGAAGCCTGTTATGTTGCACACATCAAATGCATTGTGTAAGAAAGTATTAAAAACAAAAGCTTAAAAGTTACGCAGTCACACAGATGTGTGCAAACACACAATGTCATTCAAAAGGGTGAGTTGACAATCTTTCTGATCGCAAGATATGCTCTCTCCCACACCCCTTCCCCCCACCCTCCCGGGTCTTGCCTTAATGTTGTTATGAAGTGACTTACCACAAGGCCTCCAGAGAAAGAAAGTGTGTCAGAGAAAGATCACCAGTGTGAAGGAGTGCAGGGGGAGGGAGAGATTGAAAATTGAAAGCAGCTGATGTCCAATAAAGAAGAACAAGCACAAAAGCAGACCATGGAAAACAGTAGCAGACTTTTATTTGTCCCAGAGCTTCCAAGCACCAATGTCAGTGTTCTTCCATCCATTTGATGCACCATTCATCTTTTCCCCTTGTTGCTAA
Source organism: Labeo calbasu (assembly GCA_019740295.1). NCBI lineage: Eukaryota > Metazoa > Chordata > Actinopteri > Cypriniformes > Cyprinidae > Labeo > Labeo calbasu. The sequence goes on from JAHKKF010536046.1 coordinate 28,060, forward strand.
ACAGAATCTTAAAGGGACCGTCAGTGTTTTTTGTTTGAAACGTGATAAGGATTTTGGGACTCGAGGATTTAGTGCTTATGATTTTTATAGAGACGTCAAAATATTGTTTTTAATTGGGCCCGAAATAGAGTTGCAGCAGCTTCTGTGAAAAGGTAAGGACTGTTTTATCTGGATAGTTTGGGAGTTTTGGAGATGCTACTTTTGGGAGTAATTAAATGGCTTTAGAGAGCAGCTCAGCACATGTGGCCTGGTCCAGGGCCAATGCCATCTGTGTTTTATGAACTTCAGGTGTGCATGTTCATTTTTGTGGTGTGTGTGTGTGCTCACCAGATGTGCTCCACGGTTGAGTAGTTCAACAGCGAAAGCCAACTGTATAGGTTCCCCTTATTGTTACCGCATACTCTAAACATTTAGCATGCCATCAAACATGATTCAGTTCAATCACACTTTTGGACTTGGTCACTTGTTGCTGTTTAGTTGGACACTTTTTTTCTTTTTTGGCTGGTTGTTAATTTATTTTGATGGAAAAAGCATGAACATGCTTGCTTCTGGGGTTTTGGGAGAGTCATTGCCTATGGGGAATAGCTCTGTTCATTGGTGTGTCTCTTTTTGTGCAGAAGTTGGGCACCAGTATGCAGTGTGAAGAGGGCACTGAGTGGCTGCTGGAGCTGCTGATGGAAGTGCAACTGCAGCAGTACTTCCTGCGCATCCGTGATGAGCTCAACGTTACACGTCTCTCACACTTTGACTATGTGAAGAATGAGGACCTGGAGAAGATCGGTATGGGTCGGCCCGGTGAGTCCAACCAAAAGACGAAAAAGAACCGCATCGCCTCCTTATGCAGAGATTCATAGTGATGACCATAGCAATGACCAAACTTTTTAAATACGTTTTGTAGCTTTAATGAGGCAGTGACTTCCCGCCACCTATTGGAGGTTTTAGTTTCATTTTTAGAGTATCATTAATTATTTTAAAGAATCATTTTATATTTTAAATTTAATTTTTTTTTTTTTTAATTAATGTCACCTCTAATCTGTTCAAATCTGTTCAAAATTGTATTTGCATACAGCCCTATTAATTAATTTATTAATTGCAAATACTTAAAGGAGAAGTTCACTTCCAGAACAAAAAATTACAGATAATGTACTCACCCCCTTGTCATCCAAGATGTTTGTCTTTTTTTCTTCAGTCGTAAAGAATTTTTTTTTTTTTTGAGGAAAACATTCCAGAATTTCTCTCCATATAGTGGACTTTAATGGTGCCCCCAAGTTTAAACTTACAAAATGCAGTTTATATGCAGCTTCAAATGGCTCTAAACAGTCCCAGCCGAGGAAGAAGGGTCTTGTCTAGCAAAATGGTCGTTCATTTTCGAAACAAATTGACAGTTTACCTCAAATGCTTGTCTTGTCTCTGCGATGCGCACATGTAATCTGTAATCTGGGTCAATACAGTAAACCCTGAGTTGGTTCTTTTGCAGCGATGTAGGACGATTTTGAAGTTGGGGAAGAAAACGAGATGGGAGTTTTTCGAAATACCGTAACTGTATTGACCGTATTGACCCAGGAAAAAAAAAGTGTTCACGCAGACCTAGACCTAGACAAAAAAGACAAGCGTTTGAGGTTAAAAAGTATATTCATTTTTAGTTTGTTTAGAAAATTTCAGGAATTTTTCCTTAAGAAACATAATTTCTTATCCACTGAAGAAAGACAGACATTTTTTGAAGCTTCATCAAGGATGGACATAGCGTTTATGTTTGTATCTATCAAAGTCAACACCTTATTCCGAAGTTCACCAGATCTAAATTGGTTCAACCCAAGACTGAATATTTTCTTCAGATGTTTCATTCAGATGTGTCTTTTTAATTACACAAGAAGACATGGACTGTAGTCAGCATGGACTGTAGCCTGAACTTCTAGTTGGAAGTGGGAATTTTAATTAACTAATAATTTTTCCACTGGTAAACCCAATACAAGCTTTGTCTGCCAAATCGAATCAGTGTGTCATTCCACTCTCAGTATTAAGCCTTTGTGTGACGCCTGAAGTGTAAACTGCGCTAATGTAATTTCCCTTAAGCTGGCCTGATTATTGCCCAACTCAAGCTCATTACACGGCCCTCCTATCACTCTCGCTTTTCTCTCTTTTTTTGGCACACGTGCCTATTTTGTCCTCTCTTCTTTCTTTCCCTCAGTCTTTTTCAGTCTCTCCCTGTTTGTCTCAGTGTTTGCAGCAATAAATTACAAGACAGAAGTTTTTAAATGAATTTTCAGGGTTAAGTTTTATGGACAGCATCTGTGGCATGCTGTTGACTACAGAGGATAATTCAACTCATCCTTCAGTTTCTAAAAACGAGCAAAAATCACACCTATAAGTTAATAATTATAGGTTAGGTGATATTTTATCGTTTGTGATATACAGTAGTCAACATTTGAAGTGGATCAAAACATTTAATCAAAGTTGTCCTAAAACCAAAAACAATACCCGTTTTTGTCTTAGCGCAACTTTGAACTTTTTTGATCCACTGCAAATGTTGACTACAGTATACCAGTCAGAATTTTCCCCACAATAAGAATGAGTCTTTCCGCAATAGTAATGATAAAGTCTACAGTAGCACGCGTACGATATAGTTTTGCATGTGTATGAGCCTGTTTACAAACCTGTTGTCCAACAAAGATTTCATTTATTGACATGCTTTTTCTCTAAATTAACTTCATAACATAGTCGAGTGTTTGAAATAACCTTTTGCGATCAGATGTGGCTTCAAATCACAGAATGAGGCAGAAATCCTGCTATTTTATATTGTTACTGTATAAAAGCTATGTCGATTAGCATTGCATTATAGATATACTTTATCCTTATAAAATTACCCAAGAGTGCTTGAAGAACACAGACAAACCATATATTGTAGCAGTCGTATATGTTTATTGTCAAGTTTCCTCAGTTAAAATTTCTCTATCTGCATTTTATTCGGCTACAGCGATAACTGGATTAGACATTTCCTGGAGCGTCGACAGTACTATTACTTCTGCTGTAAAGCATATGTGGAGTTTCTATGCAAGGTGCCCTCTGACTTCCAGTGAATTAAACAGTCATTACATTATGAACTATTCTGAGTAAAAATAGGAATGATAATACTTTTCTCTAAAGAAACAGGATTCTCTGAATTTTCGTCATTGATATCGTTATCGCTATAATACAAGAAATTATCGTGATAAATTTTTAATTGCCCGTCCCTAATGTGTTATTTGAACTGTAAAGTTGTCTAGATTATTCTTGATACTACTGCTCTATATAGATAGATTTCTGGTAATACATAACCAGGGCTTAACCAGGGCTGGGGGTAATGCACATTAATTGTACTTGTACCCACATGTTTTTCATTTAGCATGTAATATGCTTGGGACAGATAACGGAATGTATAATTTGCACGTTTTTAAGTCTTTAAACATTGATTTCAAACATTAAAAGACTTAATACAGTACTTGCTCATTACGTCTCTGAGAGACCCAAAGCATGTGCACATAAAACCATTTTTGAAACAGTGCGCAACTACAGAACTGAGCTATTTTTAAGTGTTCCTTTATTACGTGTAGACAGCCAACACGCATATAAAAATGGTCAAAATACCTGTCTTGGTGAGTATTCATGTAAACCATTGGTCTCAAACTCAGTTCCTGGAGGGCAACAGCTCTGCACAGTTTAGCTCCAACCCTAATTAAACACACCTGATCCAGCTAATCAAGGTCTTCAGGATTAGTAGAAACTTCTAAGCAGGTGTGAATTGGAGCTGGTTGGAGCTAAACTCTGCAGTGCTGCGGCTCTCCAGGAATTGAGTTTGAGACCTCTGATGTAAACACAGTTGGTTATATATTAAGTGAATTTAAACAGATGTAAAACAAAACATTTAACAGTTATTTAGATCTGTGTATGAGGTCTTGAAGAGACAGCAGTATAAATAAACCTGCTGCTGTCTGTGTCATTGTTTATTTATGCAGTGAAGACTATCCAGTGTTATTTTACAGTTGAATAGATTCTTAAAGCACTGAAAAACCTAAGGCGTTGTTAATTTGTTATATCGTCTTGCTGTTTTTATTTGTGCTATTGCTTATTTATTTATTTGTTTTCATTTTATTACTGAAGGTTTACTTGTCTTTTTAGTTCAAATAAATTCAGTTCTAAGTTTTAAATTTCGCAAAATCACCCCATAGCACTATCTATAATTGTGTGCTTTCAATTTTTTGTAAGTGTCTTCCTAATAATATGAATATGAATCAAAACATAATTATAAATTGTAAAACACGAATACATCAAGTGACGAAAAATTTACGTTAGATGATTGTAATTTGAAAATGTGTAAAAAAATTTAATGATGTAAAATACATAAGGTTGGATTTTTCTCTATAAAAAAAAGAATACTCTTTTTGGTAGCCTTGCTCATGTCATGTGACAATTACAAGGTTTAACAACTTTGCAACTTTTTTTTTAAAACACGGGTAGTAAGCATTTTATTTCACTAGTGCCTAGCGGCGTTCGTTTTAATTTTTATTCAGGTACATTGATTTGCTTTAGATGTCACTGCTGATAAAGCTGAACTTATTTTTAACCTTATTTTTTTAATAATAATTCTCTCATTTGCTTTTTTTGACAGGGCAAAGACGGCTGTGGGAGGCGGTGAAGAGAAGAAAAACCATGTGCAAACGCAAGTCTTGGATGAGCAAGGTATGTCATCAGCCTTCCTCACACGCACAATGACAGATAAATGAGGTTTCCAGTCAAAGGGCAGGTCCCACACACAAATACACATCTCTACACATGCAGCTGGACAAGGGCTTCGCTTTATTCGTCGCTCATTCAGCTCACATTTTTCCTCAAGCGCTGTAGAGTCTCTAACTTGCATAGTGTCTTATTAAACCTAAAGGGAATAAATCAAGAACTAATATTTAAAGCACTTGATCTAGATGATTTCCATGACCTTTCATCTTTTGGACAAAAGCCTAAATGACAGCTTTTGTCCAGCTGAGGTTGTGATCCTTCTCAAAAGATAGTTCAGGAATTGAGTTTCTTTAAATTTAGATTTGAGAAACGTATTTTGTCATCGACATTGAATTTTAGTGATGCCTGGTGCTTCACACCTCAGAAATTTACTAACTTATTTTATCTCTTTTACACATAATGCTGAAATGTCTGCTCTGAGTGCTGAAGCAGGAAGTGTCGACTCAGGGCTGCCACTCACTCTCTAAAGCACTAACCAGGTTAATGGTCCATCAAATGCTGCAGGAAGAGCCTCAAATTGGCCTCAGTCACAAGCAATAAATCGGCACAATGTGGGCCATTCTCTATGGTTTGTGTGTATGTGTGAGTGTGTGCATGTGTTTGACGATAAATTCGGAATGCAGAGGAAATTAAGTTTGTAGTTGGTTCTGTAAGCCAGGCTGTGCAGTTTATAGCATTTTGCAAAAATAAAATTTTCAGCATATTGGGTGATACATTGACTTATTTTGTTGATGACATAAAGTGAACTAATATCATAGATATTGCACTGATATTCACAGACTTTGTAATTGGTCTAGCAAGCATGAAAAAAAGTTTGATTGGGGGAATCACCGTTTTGTTTCATCAGTTAAAAAAAAAAAAAATTCCTGGCTCAAATTTTTGATTTTATGTTTTTTCTGAAAAAAGACAAACATGAATGGTAATGAAAGCTAGAATGTTAAGTGTCCCTGATAAATATTTACTGAGTATTTCACTATTTTGTGGTGGGGTATGTTTTTATATTAAATGTTTTAATGTATTAAATTTTAATACACAGAGATTGGTAGGTCTATTAGTAAAGTCTGTTGACTTTAGCAATCTTTGTTCCATTATATGCTAATTGTGACTGTTCAAAAATGGGGAAAAAGCACATTTTGTCTCGAAGTTAGCATGGCCGTAACTCAAAAAGTATTAAGATATTTTAATTATAATTTTAGATATTGATTTTTAATACACTTTTCTTATTCTTATTTTAAAGACCCTATGTGGTTCACTTCAAGAATAACTATTCATATTGAACACATTTT
>JAHKKF010536047.1:0-10597 GCA_019740295.1 Labeo calbasu
AAGCATACTTCACATTTGAATCAAAATTATCTATGGTGTAATTTGGGTGTATTTTTGTATACAAAAAATGTACCTTTGCATCACTGTTTCCCTCAAACTGTTGTCTGACGAATGTGTCGAATGTGTCCCAGTGGCTGTCAATCAAATTCCCCCCCAGTGCCCACAGGTAGCAGAACACAAACGTCTGACACAACATACTGTTCAGTTTACTGGCCTCCTGCAAATACATAGACAAAACAGCAAACAGTTAGATACCATCATACTGCATTTCTAACAACTTGACATTGGTATTCTTAGTTTATATTGCAGAACTACTGTACATTGATATGAGTGTGCTTTAGTTTTTGGGTCTGAATGTTCTGAACTCTGCCAGTCCAAAGTTTTGATTTATGATACTCAACTTTCAACCCAAGTTCCCACTCCTCTCTGAATCCTTATATCTTTGAGAACCAAGAAACATTCAGGGAGAAATGAGAATGTGAATTTATTTTGTTTAATGAAGTAATGGAACAGAAAAGCATGTATGTCTGCACTTAAATGTATTATATGCAAATAAATCTGAATTCCTTTGATGAACATTACTTTATTAATGGGTAAAACACGTTTAAAAAACATTAATAATAATAATTTGTTTTGTCTCAGTACAGTAACAGTACAAAAGCCACTTAATATTGTAAATAACATGTTGTCTTTATATTATACAGTACCTTGAGAAAGTATTCATACCCCTCCTTTTTTCCCATGTTTTGTTATGTTGCAACCTTATGTTAAACTGCTTTAAATTACTTTTTCCCACATCAGTTTCCACTCCATAGACCACAATAACAAAGTAAAAAACAGATTTGTGACAACTTTGCAAATTTATTAAAAATAAAACACTGAAATAAGTACTTTGCATAAGTATTCAAACCTTTGACTCAGTACTTAGCTGAAGCACCTTTACAACCTCAAGTCTTTTTGGGTATGATGCGACAAGCTTTGCACATCTGCGACTGGCATTTATCTGCCATTCTTCACCTCACCTCTTCACCTCTCTGTCACAGCTCTGTCAGCTTGGATGGGGGCTGGCAGACATTTTCAGGTTTCTCCAGAAATATTTGACTGCGTTCAAGCCAAGGCCACTCAAGGACATTCACAGAGTTGTCTATAAGCCACTTTTGCTGTGTGCAAATCATCGTTCTGTTGGAAGGTGAAACTTCTGCTCATTCTGAGGTTCTGAATGCTCTGGACTGGGTTTTCATTAAGGCTATCTCCATATTTTGGTGCACTGAGCTTGCCTGCCATTGAAAAACAGCCCCACAGCATGAGGCTGCTATCAGCATACTTTTCTTTTGAAATGGTACTGTGCAGGTGATGAGCAGTGCTTTTTTTCCCTTAAACATAATGCTTGGAATTGAGGTTCATCAGACCAGAGAATCTTGTTTCTCAAAATCTGAAGGTCCTTTAGGTGCTTTTTTGCAAATTCCAAGTGGGTTTTCATGTTTAACTCCACTCGAAGTGTAGTAATATCTACAAGCGATATGAGTGCTCCTGAGCTAAATTTCTAGTGTCCCAGAAAAGGGTATAAATACTTATGCAATGGAATAATTTCAGTTTTTTATTTCTAATAAATAAATTTAAGTTGTTACAGACCTGTTTTGTGCTGTCATTATGGTGTATGGAGTGTAGATTGATGTGGAAAAAAGTAATTTAAAGCTGTTTAACATTAGGCTGCAACAACAAATTGTGAAAAATGAAGGGGTATGAAAGCTTTTGCAAGACACTGCAATACTTTTTTTCTCACACAAAATACATGGGTCTTTGTATATGTGAATATATAGCATTTATAGTTTAGGTCACTTTTTGTTGTTTTTGTTGAAACAAGTTTCTTGTGCTCACTAATGCAGTATTTATTTAATAGAAAATATGGTTAAAACTGCAAAATTGTAAAACATTATTACAATTTAAAATAACTGTTTTCTATTTTAAAATATTTTAAATGTAATTTATTCCTATGATGGCAAAGCTGAATTTTCAGCAGCCAGAAATCCAGCCTTCAGTGTCTAATGTTCTTTCAGAAACCATAATAGTATGACACATTTTCAGGATTCTTTGATGAATAAAAGGTTAAAAAGAACAGCATTTAATTGAAATGGAAATATTTTTTTAACATTATAAATATATTTACTATCTAGTTTGATCAGAAGTCTCTTTTTGATCAAGTAGTGTACATCTACTGGGTTTTCTTTTGTGTTGTTACACACCATAACATTTCTTTTTGTGTCTTTAACATTCATTTTGGTTATAGTTGAGAAGTATTATACCATTTTGAGGTTAGGGCCTCCATCACAGAACAGTAACGCTTCCAGCAGGCAGCAGAGGGTTGTGACTTTACTGATGTCCACCTGTGCAATGGCCTGAACACAGTGCTTTGATACAAACTGCAGGCCCTTCTCCACATATTGTTCAAATAGCTCCATCAAATATCCACGTACAGGCTCTGTGATCTAAAAAACACAAAATTTCCAAGATGGTTATAGCTCTACAAGTCTAAAAACTACATACAAAATACATACTGCCTATAAAACTCTTCATCAAAACTCCAAATGATTCTAATAAGAGTTTCAAAGGCTTCACCTTCTCTGCAAAACCTGTGAGCCACGTCTGAACGTATGGCATCCACTTAAGCTCCTCTGGGTCAATGTACACCATCCCACAACGGCTTACCGTGGCAGGAGACGCCACTGCTAGGTCCTGAACCTGATTGAGAAAGCATAGCATGTAAGTGTGCGTGACTAGCCTCTAATTAAAAACAGAAAGTGCGTTTGGAATTCAACAAACTGGTGCACATTTGAACATCTCACCTCAAACATCATGTGTATTGAAGGTGTGAGTTTGATCCTTTCACTGTTGGCTAAGCAAAGCATCTTATTATCATCCAGCACTGTGTTCATGTTCTCAATCCACAGTGCGTCCACCGGGCCGTCACTGATCACCCATTTGTGGTTGTCACTGAAGTCCTGGACTGCTGCCCGCACACAAAGCGCCATAAGACCATCCCGCCATTCAAGCGTCAGCGGGTTTACCTCCCCATAAAGCTCACCCATGCTCACTGACTTCGGGTTGAGCACATAGGTCTTTACAGGGCGGTAGAAGGGATTTTGGTGGCCAGCATGATACAGTGTGTCCAAGGTGTCTGCCAGCACACGGTAGACAGTGGTTTTGCCACTTCCGGTGGGCCCCACAAGCATTACCCCATGGCGGACAAGCATGGTCTCGTAGAGTTGGATGACCTTGCTTATGATGCTTGGGAGGGGCTGGAGGGAGCGTTGGCACAGGGATGAGTGAATGGTGGACTGCAAGACACCATAGTCATGCTCTGGGATAGTGACGCCAGGGAAGAGGTCTGACAAGATGCCACTTAGGGAAGAAAAAAGGGAGTTAGGTATCGACACACATATACAGTATTTAGACCTGGACTAGATTGGTTTAGGTCTTAAAATATCAAATTATCGAAAGTACGCCTATCTAGATGTTTATAGCTAAAGAAATGAATGACAAATAAGCATAAAAAATGCACACTCACATTAGATGGAAAAGGCTATTTTATTCTACATAATGGTGGCTCCCCCTCATGGTGGAGATCGTATGATCACGTGAAATGGCTACAGTACTCAGTGGAAACTTGTAAATAAATATATTCTAAACTGGGACATTTCACAGACTTTTATTGTTTTTATATATAGCTAGTTATAAATACTACTTAGCCCTAACCCTAACCTACACCCTAATTATCAGGGTTATTACAGTTAGAGGGTTATCAGAGCAATAAAAAAATTGTTAATTGAAATAAACATTACCTCTAATAAAATAAAATATAAAACTCTTACACTCTTTTTATTTTAGTTAGTTGCCAAAAATTTAATTATAAAATATAATAAACTATATAAAAACACAATAAAATTACTAAAAATGACCGGAATTAAACTAAAAATTTAAAATATAAAATAAAAACTGATTCAAAATATTAATGAAACCTATAATAGCTTCTCAATGATACTAAAATAACACTGCTAGCAATAACCCTAAGAGAAACCTTTCTGCATTCCATTTTTAAACAAACTTTATTTACTTTATTTCTATACTGTTTTACATATGAGGACATCGCAGATTTTGGCAAATTTAGGTCACATCTAGGTAAAGCATACTTGTGCTCTCTCTTATTCAGTAAGGATGTATTAAATTGATTAAAAGTAACAGTAAAATCATTTCTAATGTTACAAAAGTTTTATATTTCAAATAAAACATTTTTATTCACGCAAGAATCCTTAAAAAATGTCCACAGAAATTTCAAGCTGCACAACATGTTTTAAACATTGCTAATAAAAAATGCTACTTGGGAATCAAATCAGTATATTAATATGATTTCTGAAGGATCACGTGACACTTAATAGAGTATATACTATTCATATATATACTGAATAGAGTATATACTATATAGAACAGAGTAATAACTGCTGAAAATGTAGCTTTCCCGTCACAGGAATAAATTACATTTTTAAATATATTAAAGTATAAAACAGTTTTAAATTGCAATAATATTTCACAATAATACTGTTTTTGGTAAGGATAAGAGACTTCTTCCAAAAACATTTTAAAAATTGTATGTGTTATAAACACAATAAGTGGTCACCTGAAAAGCACTGCATCATCTTTGAGAAACTTGGGAAGGTTTGAGTCTCGCAGAGCTCTGATCAGCACAACGTCCTCGCTCAAGTGAGGGTTTTCTCTTTTTAATGACCTGAATACACACACACACACACAATACATAATATATAAAGGGCTATTCAGAAAATGTGAGCATGAACACACAACCAGCAGCACAAAAAAAATTGGACTGGCTCAGTATTTCACACTCAGTACACACAGGTAATCACACAATGGATCTCACTATAGATGGAGATCACAAATCAACCAAGAATTTTACATTTTCTGAAGAAAATGGGAGTGATGCTCTGTGAGTGCTATGTGTGAGTGCTTTTAGTGCAATGCTATGTGGTTGCTGGGGTGGAAAATATGAGGTAAGTGGTGCTTGCCTTCCACAACATTAGTGTGCTGTAGGTGGTTTTGCTAGGGTGGTTGCTAAGGCATTTCTAGATGGGTGCTATGTGGCTGCTTCCTTAAGGCCTTTTTTCACACATTATAATGCTACCATCTGAAAATCATAGGCGTCTCTCAACAACCCCGTACAATTTAATGTGCTATTCATGCCTTGGTACGCACCACTAATTAGTATTGCGTGAATCATAAAGACTATTGGTAACACTTTAGTATAGGGAACAGTTCTCACTATTAACTAGTTACCCAGGTATTACCCAAAACCTAAACTTAACCACTACCTTACTAACTATTAATAAGCAGCAAATTAGGAGTTTATTGAGGCAAAAGCCATAGTTAATGGTTCGTTAATAGCGATAACTGGACCTTAAAGTGTGACCAGACTATTAAACAACCTGTATTAACTATGTTAACTCCATATCAGTACTTTACACAGAATATGCTGCTCACACACTTCACCCACAGTTGTTCATATATTCTTGCAAACAGTTTAGCAGCCTAAATCACATTGATTTAAAGACAGACCTTTTGAATCACTGAAGCATACAATGAAATAAAGGGGACACTAAAGTGAATTTATGCTGCATATAAAACCTGAGTACTAATAAATGTGCCACTGACATGATGCTGACACACACACACACACACTTAAGTAAATACAAGTGAGGTCCAGCTATACAGCCACTGATCTGAGACCAGGGCTAATGAAGATGATAGTCGTGCCAAACGGGCCTAAATTATCTGCTTAGTGGTTTCTTACACAGCTGTATTTTAGCAGTCTTTACTCCAAAGTCAACACCAACTGGCTCATTCATGACAGTGAAAGAGCATGTGCAAATTAAATCTCAATCAAGTACTGACTTGTTTATAAAGAAAGACAATAAACGTGTCAGAAGACCCTGCATAAACACGTCCCAAGACTATAGGACTATAGGAAAAACACATATTTCACAATATGAATAACATTATTTTTCATTGAATAAATATAGCCTACTTCTTTCAAAAAGATATATTTTTTAAATTGGTACCAACCCCAAAATTTTTAAAGGATTAGTTCACTCCTGAATTAAAATTTCCTGATAATTTACTCACCCATGCCATCCAAGATGTTCATGTCTGTCTTTCTTCAGTTGAAAAGAAATTAAGGTTTTCGAGGAAAACATTCCAGGATTTTTCTCCATATAGTGGACTTCAGTGGGGATCAGTGGATTTAAGGCCCAAATTGCAGTTTCAATACAGTTTCAAAGCGCTCTACACAATTCCAGCCAAGTAATAAGGGTCTTGTCTAAGGAAACGATCTGTCATTTAAAAAAAATAAAATAAAAAAATGTACATACTTTTTAACGCTCGTCTTCCACTAGTTTTGCGATGTGCGTGTATGACTTCATGGATTACATTATCACGTTGGAAAGGTGGTTAGTTCTTCACCTGTATACTTTAGTTCAAACAGGTAGGGTAGGACGAAAAATCTAATTTTCTCCTCCAATTTCAAAATTGTCCGACATCGTTGTTTTACCTGTTTTTTGTAAAGGGCGTTTGACTTTCTTTGCACATTCACTTTGTAAACTCTGGGTCTGTATTTCGGCCTATGCTATGCATGACCTTTCCAATGTGACTACATAATGTCTGATGTCAAGCTAGTGCAAGACAAGCATTTATGGTTAATAAGTATATGATTTTTTTCTTTTTTTAGAAAATGGCAGATCGTTTCGCTAGATTAGACCACTATTCCTCGGCTGGGATCACGCAGAGCCCTTCGAAGCTGCATTGAAACTGCAATTTGGACCTTCAACCAGGGGTGAGTAAATTATCAGGAAATTTTAATTTTGGAGTGAACTAAACTCCTAATGCTAGTGTTTGTCAGATTGACAGAGAATCGTTGAGTAATGTGAAAATGTGTTTGTGGTGTAGAAACAGAGCAGAGATCTGCCTTACCCTGCCATGACCAGCACAGATTTGACAGCTCTCATGCCAAAATCATAGTGATCCTGCTGAGAGAGCTGCTCACTGCAGAGCTTGTACATCTGAGTCATCTTTCTCGCAAGAGTCTTACTAGACTCAAAGCCCTCAGAGTACAGGATCACCTGCAGGGAGAGAGAGGTTTTAAGGTTAAAGATATTGTAGAACTGCCTGGGCTGCCAGATAAGACATGCTAATATTGAAAGACTTAATAGGACCCATGTAACACCTCTAAACAGATATCCTCTAAAGCTGTGGTTTCCAAACCACTTCACACTGTGGGATGGTGTTTTGTGTGGGGGCTGCAGGGGACTTCCCTAGTTCCCTAAAAGTGTTTTGTTGCTCTATGTATTTATGCTTTGGATGAAATCTAGTGAATTGATACATGTAGTAATATTTATTATCATAATATTTATTATCAACCACTGATGTCACATGGACTATAATTAACAATGTCCTTACTACCTTTACGGCTATTGAATGTGGTAAATACATTTCTGTCTATGCAGGGTCAGAAAGCGTTCAGATTTCATCAAATATCTTAATCTGTGTTCTGAAAATGAACCAAAGTCTTACGGGTTTAAAACGGCATGAGGGTGAGTAATTAAAGACAGAATTGTCATTTTTGGGTGAACTATCCCTTTAATGAATACTTACTTTCGGCCCTTAATAGTAATTGGGCACCTATGCTCTACATACTCCTAATAATTCAATAATTTCATCATTTTACACAGGAAATATAGTGTGTGTTCAAGTTAAAAGTACAATTTACAACCAATCAAGTGTGAAAATTCACAAACAGGAAATCACAGTGGTAGGACACAAGTTTCCTCATAATAACACACACACATGAGCAAACAAAAGCTTTTAATGAGTACACACATTAGGTGAGCAGCGGCATCTCTGACCCTTCTACTTATCACCTAGTGTGATTTATCATCATTACTGGGATCAGACCAGGTTGTTTAATCACACACCTCAGCGATAAGAGCGTAGTTGGGCACCATCATGGCTATGGGTCGGAACAGGGCTTTCAGGTTGTCGGGGAGTTCAGTTCTGCCAGCGTAACCGGGGTTCATTGTGATGAAAGCAGCACAGGTCATCACCAATTTTATCTCTCTCCCTTCAAACATGAACCGAGGTAGCTGTCGAACACAAACACAATCTAGACACATGCAGCTGCACATAATTCCTGAATAACTGATCAAAACTGAGATTGTACATGCATATGTGAGTGTGTATGTGTAGTACCCTGGCTGCTTTGGCATTTCTGATAGTGATGAGCTGTTGAGCGATGACTGACAGCACCTCGATGTTGATGCGATTGAACTCGTCAAAGCAGCACCAGGCACCAGACTGAGCCAAACCGCTGAAGAACGTCCCCATCATCTGAACACACAAATGCAATATAACACTTGCAGCAAACAGAATACTGAATCTTTTAAATGCTTATATAAATATAAATATATATATAAGCAAAGGAATGATCTACAGAAAGTCATGTTTCCGTGACAGAATAAAAAAAGACAAACAGTGTACAATGACTATGACTGTTTTTAAAGCCTAGTCAGAATCTTACATCATGACATATGACTCCCCTAGCAAACACTAAACACTGGCCATAAATAAAGGCAGGCTGCTGGGTAAAGCTCGAATGGATGTGGTTTTCATGTACTGCACAAAGAACTCAGTTAGGGATCTGCTGCCTCCTAGTGACAGATACAATGAACTCACTATACACACCTTATAGTCGAGTCCATCTGAGCAATTAAAGACCACACACTGGATTGCCAGAGCTTTTGCAAGGTCTTTAGTGGTCTCAGTTTTGCCTGTGCCTGCTGGACCTGCAGGAGCTCCTCCCAGATCTAGCTGCAGCGCTCCCATCAGGCAGAGGTAACATCGATCCTAACATAAAAAAGCATACACATATGCAGTTCGCACACATCTCATTAGTACAATCATGCTCCTTAGTAACTCATACACACAACACTGACATACATCCATGCATAAAGTGATATATTTATTTGTTATTTGCACTTCACGGGGTCTCACACCTTGGTTAACTTTAAATTCAAGGATCTTTCGAGGACTTTCCAGGTCCAATACCCTCAAATTCAAGGCCTTAATGTGGACGTATGGTCACCCAAATTAAGGTAAATCAAGTAAGCTAGTATGCATAGGCCTCGAAGCGTTGGCGAAATAACACATTAGTGGAATGGAGGGAATTACATGGAATTCTTTCCAGAAAACTTCTTGCACAAAATAAATTCAAGCACATTCAAGGACCTATATTTATGTATGTTTATTTTCACAAACTTTCCAAGGCCTTGAACTTTTTATTTCAGATTCACAAACTTTCAAGGATTTTAAAGACCCGTGGGAACCCTGACTTTAGCATCAGTGGTTAAACTAATATTTCTTATGCATGACAGGTAAAAAGACAATCTGATGTTTGACTAAAGTTTAGCAGATTTAAGGTCAGAGGCAGGCAGGGTTGCCAGGTTTCCACAATAAAACCCACCCACTTGCTACTCAAAGGAAAACTTATTACAGTTTACAAGGAAAACTGCACATTGGAAGAATTATGCCCTAGTTGTTACGACCATTAAAAAACTTTTGTAAAAATTTCTTAACTGGTAAGTGCTTTTTTGCCTTGTGTGTTGAACTGGCTGTGAGCCTTAATGAAACTGTTTCTGTGAATTTGTTTACTGGCAATTGCACGTAATCGTGAAATACAGCATATTTAAAAAGCTTGGCTAGTCATTGTGAAAATCAATTTCGGGTTCAGGCTCTAAATTCAACAGTCGGGTCGGGTCAGACGATCTCGGGTACGGGCCGAGTTCAGGCTTTAGTTTAAAGAAGAAGTCCACTTCCTGAACAAAAATGTACAGATAATGTACTCACCCCCTTGTCATCCAAGATGTTCATGTCTTTCTTTCTTCAGTCGTAAAGAAATTGTTTTTTGAGGAAAACATTTCAGGATTTTTCTGCATATAGTGGACTTCTATGGTGCCCCTGGTTTGAACTTCAAAAATGTAGTTTAAATGCAGCTTTAAACCATCCTAAATGTGGTTGTAAATGATCCCAGCCAAGGAAGAAGGGTCTTAACTAGCGAAACGATTGGTTATTTTCATAAAAATAATACAATTTATATACTGTTTAATGTCAAATGCTCATCTTGTCTCGCTCTGCCTGTTTTTTTCCTGGTCATGACAGTGAGGGTATGTCAAAAAACTCCCATCTCATGTTCTCCCTCAACTTCAAAATCATCCTATATCGTTGTTTTACCTTTTTGTTAAGGGTGTTTGATCTTTCCATGTTCAATTTGCAAAGACTGGGTCGGTACTTCTGCAGCGATGTAGAATGATTTTGAAATGATTTTTTAAGTTGAGGGAGAAAATATGATTGGAGTTTTTTGACATACCCTAACTGTCTTGAACCATAATACACAGAGTTCAGGCAGAGCAAGACAAGACGGGCGTTTGAGATTAAAAAGTGTTTAAAATGTATTTTTGAAATGAAAATAACTGATTGTTTCGCT
>JAHKKF010536047.1:10647-29547 GCA_019740295.1 Labeo calbasu
ATCGTTTGAAGCCACATTTAAACTGCATTTTGGAAGTTCAAAATCGGGGCACCATAGCAGTCCATTATATGGAGAAAAATCCTGAAATGTTTTCCTCATTTCCTCATATTGTGCATTACTTACAGCTACTTATGATGTTGATTTAATGTTATAAAATACATTTTTACAGATTAAAATTTTATCATTTAGTTTTACTTTATAGTGAACTTTAAAATTTAGATAAAGTAAAAGCCATCATTGTTCAGACTGCAAAATTCATTTACATTAGACAAAACTTGTTGTTTTACAGCATATGTATTAAATACACTATAATAAAAAATTGCATTTATGTACCGTCAGTGGAGTGATCACCAAACGAGGACATGCTCCCAAATATTCATATCCATAGACATATTGAGAGAGAGCCATCCGGGCCACACAGTCATCCAGGTCCACATCCCAATAGTACCGCAACTGCCTCTGCCACTCGAAATTATCACTGGAGTCCACCTACGAACACAGACACATACCATAACCCCTTGAACTATCAGACATAACAGGTAAATAACTGGCATTTACATTATGTGTTACAGTAGTTCTCAACTGCCTGGTCGCAGGTTTATTCTGATACAGCTGGACAGCAGGAAATGACACAATTCTTCTAAATACTGTACACATAATGAAATAAACATACAATATGATAGTATCAAAAAGAATCCAGTGCCAGTAAGTACGTTGTTATCTCAGGCTATCCAATTTTAAACTATCGCTTCTGGCCAAAATACCATATTAACACTAGAGCCCATAATCCATAATAATGCCTTCTCCAGTAAAATAGTCCATCCCCTGTTGTCTTCTCACATCAAAATCCAACCACATTTTAATGTTTTCACTTTCCAACATTGCTTGATCTGTGCATATGTTTATCCTGTTTCAGACGAGATGGCTTTTTCACTGGAGGAAGCAAAATTATGGATAGAAGACTTGCATGATAGCTGGAAGCAAAGATTTTAAGTTAAAACGCCTTAATGATGAGTTTGTTTATTACAAATATGCAGCTTTCTGACTAAGTAAATCTCAAAATTTCCAAATCAGTTCCGATGAAGAAACTCATCAACATCTTGGATGGCCTGAGGGTGAGCAAATATTAAATAATTTCAATAAATATTGAGATAACATAATTATTAGTTATTCTTTGGCCATAATAATCCTGTAGTGAAAATATAATATTGTGACAGCCCTATTAAGAAGCACTGATCTATTGCAAAAAAAGTCAGGTTTTCTTGGTGATGAGATGAAGGAAATACACAAACCTTCTCTTTGACAAGCTCTGTGACAATGTCTCTGGCATGCACATCTATGGTGATGAGAGCTGTGATGATGTTCCGATGAAGACTGGGCAAATTCCCACGAACCAGAGCAGCAAGAGCATTCAGTCTCTATTTGCACAAATACAGAAAGACACATGCATACAGTATGCAAAAACCACATGCTTGCACTACACATACTAAATATTAAAAGACTTGAAAGGAAATAAACACATTTATAAAAGATAAATCATTTGGTCTATAAAAGCTATATGTTGTCACCTCAAAGTTGGTGATTTCAAATTCTTGTAGTGCTTGATAGTGATCATGATCTCCCTCCAGGCAGTTGTCCATGTCCCTGCACCACATGAGCTGTGAGATGGTCAACACCACCTGCAGAAAAGTGCAGGTGAGAATCACTCACACACCCAGAGATGCACATAAACAATTTCATCTATAAGCACAAACCTGTGAGGGATGTCCAGCCACAACCCACTCCACTCTAGGTTTGCTCTGGTAGTCAGCAATTGCAGCCTTACTGAGCCTCCTAAGAGAAGAAAACATGGCCTCCTCCACCTTCCCCAACCAGTCCTCTACATTTCCACGAGCCTTCAGGCCTTTCCCCAGTGCCACCTACAACACAGACACATATATACATATTTTTAACCTTATTCTTTTATTTTATACATTTTATTTGGTCCATGTACCTTTTGGATAATTTGTTTTCCAGTTTTTGTTTTCAAAACAGAAAAACAAAAGAACCGTGATTGTGTACATTTTGACCATTTCATTTTCTATTTGGAAATTAATAATGAGAAAGAAAAAGACGGCATATTTTTGCATACAGTAATACCCAAACATTTCACTTTTATCCAAAATGACAAAAATATTTTCATTTCATTTATCAATGGGAAATGAAAATATTAATGAGAAAACAAATTAGTCAAAGGTACACTGTACCTTTTAATACTAAATTTGTCATATATGAAAACAAAACAAACAGAAAAGAAAAGAAAAAAGAATTCACCTTTTCTCCCTCAGGTGACACCATGGCTAAGATGTCATTAGTGTACTGTATTTTTTCACCAGTCTCGCCTTCTCCAGGGGTAAGAAGGCCGAACTCCAGCTGTGATATTGCATCAAAACACTTCCTCAGATGAGGCTGCACAGCCTGAGGGTTCCGAGTCTGTGCCAAAATCTCCAACAGTTCATCATTAGACAAGAAGTAGAACCTGTGCCACCCAGAGAAGTGAGTTAAGTCATGGCACAGAATAAAGAGAAATCAGCATTCTGATGAGAAACTGCTGTGAGTGTGTGCGTGTGCACAGGCACCTTGGGAAGATAACTCTCTTGGACTCCAGGTAAGCCTCCAGGCATTTCTGTATCCGCTCCAGGAGTGTGTTATTATTTTGGAAAATATCCAAAAGCCCTGAGGAGACAGATTAGAGGGCAACACTGGTGAAAGTCATTTATAATTTACGCTATTCCAATGATTGTTGCCTTTTACCTACAGCTTTCATTTTTATAATGCACTAATTTGCAGATTAAAAACTCTTCTAACACTGAACAAGAGTTTTTTTTAATGTTTTTCAGTTTTTTATCTAATGTTCTGAGTTGTCAAATAGATTTTTATGTGTTTCCTGAACTACATCCTCTCAGACCTGTTTGTGTGGCAGCACGTAGGGCATTAGGTAGACGGTTGACTTTCCTCATGATCTCTTTCCAAGACTTGTCCACTTGAAGGAACATCTTAGACTCAGCAGGCAACTGCCTCTGGATGTCAGGAGCACTGAAAATACTCTCGAGATAAAGCCAGCTTCTCTGACATGCCAACCACTCATCCTAAGAGCACAGTAGAAAACAGTCAGAGAAATAATGTATAATTTATCAAAACAAAACAATAACACCCGGTAAAATAAAAAGTGCTTTGGTTTTAAGGGATCACCACTCTGGTGTGACTACCAAGGTCTGGCTGAAGAGAGAAAGCTGTCTCTGCCACTTGTCCACTCTGGCCTTGATGGGGCCTGCATAACGGGATGACGCAACTGTGGCCACATTGACTATACTGTCATCGAGAAGCACCTACAAGTTTTACATTCACACACACAGGGTATAAATATTCATGTAAATGAGAAAACCTCTGTTCTGTATTAAATGGATAGTTCACCCAAAAATGAAAATTCTGTCATTACTTACTCACCATCAGGTTGTTCCAAATCCGTTAGACTTTTGTTTATCTTCAGAACACAAATTAAGATATATTTGGTTAAATCCAAGAGCTTTCTGACCCTGCATAGACTGCAACGCAACTGACACGTTCAAGGCCCAGAGAGGCAATAAAGACATTGTTAAAATAGTCCATGTGGAATCGGTGGTTCAACCTTAATTTTATGAAGCTACCAGAATACTTTTTTGTTGTGGTACTCTCGTGTACTCTCAAAGACTGACACGGAAGAGAAGAAATTGTTGAATAAAGCCGTTATTATTGTTTTCTTTCACACAAAAAGTATTCTCGTAGCTTCATAACATTATGGTTGAACCACTGATTTCACAAGGACTGTTTTAACAATATCCTTCTGGGCCTTGAACATGGTAGTTGCGTTGCTGTCTATGCAAGTTCAGAAAACTTTGTGTTCCGAAGATGAACAAAGGTCTTATGCAGAGGTGTCCAAACTTGGTCCTACAGAGTTTAGATCCAATTTGCCTCAACACACCTGCCAGGAAGTTTTTAGTATACCTAATTGGGGTTAGAGTTAAACTCTGCAGAACGTTGCGCCTTCAGGACCGAGTTTGGGCACCCTTTGTCTTACGGGTTTGGAACAACATGAGGGTGAGTAATTAATAGGGATGTGATGATATCAAAATCTCACAGTACGATAATGTCTTGATATGAATTCCACGATACAATATTTATTGTGATACTTAAAAAAAAAAAAAAAGACAAATGAAAACTTGGAAAAAAATTACAATTTTGAATTTGGACTGCAGTAACGTAACCCATTAAAACCGCTAGTTGTCAGCAATTCATACTGCACTTTTAAGCTTTTATTTTGACAGAAACAGCAGCAGAGCTTAAATTTTGACTAAAACATTTCAGCTTCAGTAAAAATAGGCTTACAAAAAAACGTGTCTCCCTACAAATCTAGTGAAATGCTGTAATCATCTGCAATGAAAATAAACCATAACTGGTGGCCTTGCGTTCCCAAACACGCGCTAAATTCACAGCTCATGCAATAAATTAGTTCACTGCATTCACTGTGAACTGAGCCATTTTGAGGTGCTGAAAACACTGGATCATGAGCTGATCGCCTGAACAAAGCGAAAAGGCGAAAACAGACTTGATGAAGGGATTACGCCATATTGTGCTTTCGGTTTTAGTTCATTTGACAGATACTGTGCCAAAGCATAATGGTACAAAACACAACTTTAAAGACCTTTTATGTTGGAATAAGAAGTTGAAATATATTTTAAAAACTACACTTTTTGCCCTGAAGTCATGAGATCACGATGATATCTAGACAGTTTTGCTATCGCGATACCACAATGTTAATAATAAGGTGACATCCCTTGTAATTAATAACAGAATTATCCTTTTTGGGTGAACTTTCCCTTTAACATCTCTTTTATATTACTATAACTCTTTTATTTTACTTGTGTATTACTGTAAACAATGGTACTAACACACTCTTACCTGAATATCATCAGTTCCCCCAAGGATAAACACATCCTTGGAGTCCCGATGGGGCAGCACCACAAACTCTGTAGTCTTCCAGGATTCCTCAATCTATCAATAGTATGAGTGTGTAAAGCTGGCTATAAAGACACATATAAACATTGTTAAATGAGAATGATAAACATAAATGTCACCTTTCTCAGAATGTTCTCCAGAGATTCTTCTCCTGAGGCTTGTGCTGACACCTGAAGGTTTAAGAGGATTCATAGCTTTAAAAGAAAAATTTTCTTCACCCATACACTGAGTTACTCTTTCCTGTCAGGTTTCACCTCCAAAGTACGTGAGCTGCCTACCCAGACAACAAGTTTGAAATTTGAACTGTGTCTATGATGTTGTCTAGGTGAGTAGGTCAGTGGATTTTGAGAGCCTCAGTGTTTCACTCACCTCCTGTATTTGTGGTCCAAAGTGGAAGATGTTGAGTTCTTGCAGGTAAGCAAGAGTCAGTGGCTCTTTCAGTAGACTGGAATCCACAATGCCCTCCAGCATCTTCCAGTGATGAGCTTTCAGACATGGGTTACGCAGGTCTGTGATGACTGGCAACTACACAAACAATCAAACAACAATCAAAAGTGACAGTAAAATTATATATAAGTTTTCTATTTGAAATTTTTTTAAACTTCAAACTCATCAAAGAATCCTTCCAAATTTATCATGTTTGATAATAAAAAGTATTTTCAAATTAAAAATATTTAACGGTAGTGTACTCCTAATAGTGCACACTTTATTATAGGGTTTAGAGATTTTTTCACAGACCAAATGCAAATTACATCAGTTAACTTCAAAAAAGGACTGCTGAAGAGCAATGACCCACTAGCATTAGTGCCAACCTCACCCACCTTTTCTCGCATACTCTCCACATTCTCTTTCAGGCAGGGTACCACACTGTTTTTTTGCAGTCCTTTCTCCAGCTGGCTGACATATTTGGCAAACTTGTTCACCTGCCTGCTCAGCAATTCTGGGTCCAGCTCATCAAACTTATTCTGCATCAAAGAGATTATTGACCATTTGACATTTAGAAGACACTTTCATTCAAAATGGCTTTCAGCACACCTTTTGCAGGGACACTTTATCTGTAGCTATCTAGCATAAAGTGCCTTATTTAAGGCCGTAATTAAAACAACCGTAAGAGTGTATCTCAGTATCACTTCACTTTGCAGTACCCCTGCTGCTCTTTGGACTTTGGAACTAGTCTTTAACTTTAGAGTTAGGAGATTTTTAAGTGCTTGCAATATACTTTTTTAAAGGGATAGTTCACCCAAAAATGACAATTAAAGATAATTAAGATACACAAATTAAACACAAATTAAGATATTTTTGATTAAATCCATGAGCTTTTAGCAATGCAACTGAAATGTTCCCAGGCCTAAATAGGTAGTACGAACATCATTAAAATAGTCCATGCGACATCAGTAGTTTAACCATAATATTATGAAGCCACCAGAATACTTTTTGTGCACAAAAAAAGAATAGAGACGGACACTGACGCGAAAGAGAAGGAATTGTTGAATAAAGTTGTTATTTTTGTTTTTTTTGCGCACAAAAAATATTCTTGTAGCTTAAAAAAATTAAGGCTGAACCTCTGATGTCACATGGACTATTTTAATGATGTCCTTACTATCTTTCTGGGCCTTGAATGTGCCAGTTGTGTTGCTGTCTATTCAGGGTCAGAAAGCTCTCAAATTTTATCAGAAACATCTTAATTTGTGTTCCGAAAACAAGGGTGAGGGTGAGTAATTAATGACAGAATTTTCATTTTTGGGTAGTCTATCCCTTTAAAATGAGTTAAATCAATAAATAACATATTATAGTAATGGGCACTTTTGTATGTAATCTGTAATATTATGTATATGTAATATTATGTAATTATGTACAGACGCATCACTAATGCGAAGACGACAAGTCATTGTCTCTGAAAACAAAGAAAGTCTCCTTGCTGTTTTTCCCTGACACTTTCATAATTATTATATCTACCAGTGCACTAAGTTTTTTGCATGCGTTTAAGCACTTGTTCAGATATATAGGCAATTCAAGGCACATTATTATGATTTATATGTTTTATTAATAAATATGCGACTAATACTCGACTAATGTTTAAATTGAACGACTACTAGTTGTCCAGAAAAATCTTTCGTCAAGGGCAGCCCTAGATTTTAGTAAGTCATTGTTACATCATCATGGACTGTTTCGAAATTTCAATGGTTTGTCCGTAGGGTACGATGATCTTTGTGAACCACTGAACCAGTGTCTACATTGATTTTATCGAATCTCGGATTTATAAATTGTTGACATTTTTAATGACATAATTGTATAATAAAAAAGATTGTTTATTCCATCACTACCATATTAATTTACACTAGCTCTTACAAAAATAATTATAGTACAGTTGTGGTAAATTATACTAAACTTCAACTTGTAGTTTAATTCTATAGAGTTTTTGTGTCTCTCTGCTGGATTAAGTGCAAGGGAAAAAGTACAAAATATGGTCCTTCGAAATTACCTGCAACCAGCTGTTCTCTAGATTTTCCCATTCTTCCAGAGAGTCCCACAGTAACTGCTTCAGCTTCACTTCAGCAGTCAGTTCCTCTAGAGTGTCATGTTTAGTCACTTCCACCTATAAAAACAAAACAGACTAAAAATAAGTACTAATGATGACCAGCCAGACAAGGTGAAAACAAAAGAATAAATAGAGAACAAGCGCCCTCTAGTGGACATATAGACACACTGACTTTAAAATTCTTCTGGTAGGTTTTATATTTGAAGGCTTGAGTTTGCAGCTCATCAATAGAGATCTGAATATCTCCCAGTAGTCGGCGTATGTTAGAGCGATCTGCATCGATGTCAAGAAGCTGACTGTTCTGGAGAGACAAAATCCACGCAAAAGACACAAAAGCAGACTGTGAGTTATTCAGCAGTAATTCACATGTGACCAGTGAAGCACAAAAAGTTACATTTCTGAGTATAATGTAAGAATAAATAAATAAAACTCTAATAATGTGACATATGATTACAATTTAAAATAACTGCTTTCTATCTGAATATATTTTAAAATGTAACTTATTCCTGTGATGCAAAGATGAATTTTCAGCATAATTTCTTCATAAAGTCTTTACTGTCACATCTGATGAATTTAATGCATCCTTGCTGAATAAAAGTATTCATTCCTATAAAAACAAATCTGCTGACACTACACTTTTGAACAGTTTAAAATAAAAATATACTAAATAAAAATATCATAACTTTAGCACATCATTCTGATATAGTATCACTATTTCCTTCTCTCTTTTTTCTTTTACCTCTGCTTGCTTTCTAACTTCCAGCACTGTCTTGTTTAGTTGGTTTATGTCTTGCTGGAGGTGTTGGCAAAATTTGTCCACATAAGAGTGTCGCTCTCCCACAGCCTTGTCGATGGTGTTTCGTACTGCAGTTATACATGGTGGCAACGTGGCAAAGACTGCAATATCCTCAGGAGGAGCAGGGACAGAGTAACACTCGATTAGCTTGTACATCTCACAGACAGTCTCAGTCTCCTTTTCCAGCACAACAATCTTAACAGAAAAAGATTGAAAGATGAGATTAATACATCTGAGCAAATAGCCGTTTAATGTCTGATACTCAGTCATCTGCTTGATGGGAACCTCTTACCCTCTTTTGAATTTCCTCTAGGAAGTTGAGGGAGTTGACATATTCGTTGGTTACAGTTGGAATAAAGTCCAGTTTGAACTGGGCATCCTGAGCTTCTGCAATGATGTCATCCATTTTTTTCTTTGCCAGCCGCGGTAGGATGTCATTAATAGCCTGGAAAAGGAGTTCAAAATTAGGTGGGTTATCTGTGTATTTATCTATACCATAATTGCAAGTTCTGTTGGGGTAAATGGTGTCTATTATCTACCACACAGTGGTAATGCAAATATTACAGAAGAAATCATTTTTTGTGTGTGTGTCCTGTCAGTTTGTAACCTCTATGCAGCGTAGAGGAGATGGTATAAGTTTTTGCTTCAGTTGTGTAGTATCCACCAGCAGAATTCCCAAGGGTCGTTTCTGCTGGATGGCTAAAGCCTCTTTATGCTCTCGATGATATTTATCCAGACTGTTCCCGAAAAATGCAACCTCTGCATCAGACATACATACACAACATAAGAAGTGTGTGACAATCATGTTTTTCACATTGATTATGATGATTACGGTGATGATGATGTACCATGGTCTTGCTCTTTGAGAGCCTCCAGATCCAGGTCTTCATTCTCTTTGTAAAACAGTCTGAACGGCTCAAATGTGTGAGCATAGACACTTGCAGTATCGAATGCAAACTGAATAGATTGCTGACGGGAAGAAACATGAAAAATTTTCACAATTATAGACAGATATGAAAACATTTTTTAACTTGTGGTAAACACAGAAGCTCAATTGTGCTTTCTTGGTTTGTTCTTGTGCGTCAAGCAAGCATGGTTGAGCTTCTGTTTACCATATTTGATTTGCTATATGTATGTGCATTGCAGGGTTATATTTAACTAAAACTAAAAAAAAACATTTGATTTTTGATAGTTATCAAGGGAACATTTAGCATTTTCATTTAGTTTAACTATACTAAAATAACTAAAAAAATAAATAAATAGCATTAAAAACATGATAAACATACAACAAAATTACTAAACTTAAAATTAAAATAAAAACAAAAAACATTAAAATAATTACTCCTTTAAAACATTATTAAACACCATAAAAGTATCTAAATTATACCTAAATAACTCTAGTGCATTGATCAATGTTTATATGTTTACATGTCTCTTCAGAAGACTTGAATTAAACCCCTCGATTTGTTTTTTTTTTTCATTTATTTATTTCGTTTTTTTATTCCTTTCTATGAATAGACAAAAATTAGTGAATATTAAAAACTTTGGGGTGAACAATTGTTTAAGCTTAAAACTGTATTTCTCACTTGAGAATGAATATCTTCTAAGAATAGATATGATTTACCGTTAAACATATTCTTCAGAAAACCACCAAATAGTGACACTTATTGAAGAACACAATATTGAAGAAACCAATAAACTGTTTCTATAACTCATTAAAGCATAACAACACTGAATTCTGCTATATTAAAAAAAATGAAAAGTGGTGCATGAGAACAGTTTATTTTAACTGTATTTATATTATAGTCATGTTAGAATGAAATAAAAACCTTAATATTGAGGTTGATGTCCTGCAGATGAGCATCATCTTCCAGGATTTCCTCAAGACTAGGGCCATCCCCACATGTCTTCGCCTCAACCTGAAATCCACCCATATACATGCAGACACAAAGATCAGCAAACGCCAAATTATAAAAGGCTGAATGTACTGAAGCAGCAATGCTGTTTTGGGTTTTCTTTTGTACCTTTTTGTTGATAATGGGTTGAGTAAAAGCATCAAAGTAGGTGTCTTGCAGCAGAGTATCCAGAGACAATACTGTCTTCTCAAACTGCCCAGTAATCTCTGCTACACACTCCTGGTTTACACACAAATACATGGCATGTATAAACATATGCAGTGTGCACATATACAAATACTGGGTATACTGCAGACAGGCTTTGCAACACAGGCAATTATAGTGTGCAGAAACAAAAACAGCGTTCCAGAAACACAAACCTGGAAGTCGTCAGTGGAGGGCTGGTATGATAAGGAGTGTGTGTCCAACATCAGCTCAGTTATGAACATTGGTTGGTGGGAATCATTTACATTGTGCTCTGTTGTGACCTGTAACACACACACACATACTTTTGTTAATTGTTTAACTGTAATGCTGAGGGCATCTCACAGACTTCCTCTTTCTCTGTCTACCTTATTTTTCCGTATTAGTAGCGCAGCCATTTGTAAATTTTATGGGTCTGACTTCCAGTCTCATCCGCGTCCAGCTATTTTTAGCTGTACAAAACAGCTTGTTTTACTGCTTGATATTGCAAACTGGTGTGTCATACCATATTATTTTAATGTATTATCTTAATTGTGAACACAGTTTTACTGTTTACAGCACTTTGCTATTCCTTTCGTTATTTCCTGTAGCGGCTAATGAACCAGAAGTCTTGCCCATAGGCTTCCTCCGTGGTGAAGAATAAGGTGGATATGTTTAACGATATTTTCACCAAACCCAACCCCTGCCCCTAAGCATAACCCTCACAGAAACCTGTATAAAACACTGATTTTACTTATTTATAAACTTTTAACTAGTGAGAACTGGCTCATAAGTCTGTGTTTTACAGCTTTCGCTATATTAGTAAGAATATTTTGAATAATCTAAACTTTCCACATACATTTTACACACACAAGTGTTTGGTAATATTCTGTGGTGGAAATGACATTCAAAACAGATAAACAAAATTAAAAAAAATGAATTAATAAAAGCAAAAAATAAATCAAATTTAAAAATAAAAACTAAAAATGGATACATAATTGCATCTCTTAATTAAATTGAAGCTTGGTTGACATCCAATAAAGCTATTGTGTTTACAAGTGATAGATTTTAGACTTTTATCTATTTTCTTCAGACATTACATGTCTCATATTTGATGCTCTTTCCTGACATTGTATGTCATTAATTTGGATCAAATTGAGTTACAATGGAAATGGAAACCAGTGGAGAAGGTGACCAACTTGATATAATTTAGTTTAAAAAGTGTTTTTATTTAACTATTTCTTTACTATCATTTTAAAGTATAATTAATATTTGTATGATAAATCTTCACCCAAAAATGAAAATGTTTTGAAAATGTTTATCTGCTTACCCCCAGAGCAACCAAGATGTAAGTGACTTTGTTTCTTCAGTAGAACACAAACGAAGATTTTTAACTCAAACCGTTGCAGTCTGTCAGTCATATAATGGCAGTCAATGGGATCCAACATACACAGACATATATTGAGGTGTTAAGGCACGAAACAATCAGTCTGTGCAAGAAACTGAATAGTATTTAAAAATGTCCAACTGTCCTGAGCACATTCACGACAGCCAGCACGTGACGCGTCAAAGTTGGGAGCCGGTGAAAAGGCAACACTCCCGAATGAGTTTACGCAAGCAAACGTAATCTTTTAGTTTTTAATCGGTTACAACAGTCAGGATAAGCACAAGTAATTACCATTTTGAGTAGCCGTCGTACCCACAATCTCTGTACTGTGTAAACAATAAGTGAAGCATACGCATGACAGATCGCTTCTGTGTATGCGTCTACTATGCCAGAGCAAGTTGACACGTCATGTCAAACATCTGTTGTGAACGCGCTCAGAACAGTTGGACATTTCGGTGGATCAGAGGTAAAAAGTGTTATAAATACTGTTCAGTTTCTTGCACAGACCAATTGTTTCGTGTCTTAACACCCCAAAGTATCATCATGAGCCACATTATACAACGTTAAAGTTAAAAATCTTTATTTGTGTTCTATTGAAGAAACAAAATCACCTACATCTTGGATGTCCTGGGGGTAAGCAGATAAACATCAAATTTTCATTTTTGGGTAAACTATCCCTTTAAGACTGAAAGATTTGCTTTGGAACAAGCGTAAAACATGAAAATCTATATGTATCAGTAATTTGAAAAGTTAACAGAATGGTTTTAGTTTTAATTAACAGTTTGCTATGTTATATAAAAAACATAATAAAAGGGACTGTAGTTTAAGAACACAGACACACAGACAGAAAAAAATCTGTAATAATATTACCCTGCATCAAATAACTACACAAGCTTACTAACCTTTACATCAGAATCAAGGCTGGTCTCGCCACCTGCACAGCCTTGAATGAGGGTGAGTGAAGGGGTGTGAGTGATGTGCTCTTGAAACACACTCAGTAGTTTACTGACAGAGTTGACCACAAGCATGTGTGTGGTGTTCACAATCAGATAATCAGCCAATCTGATGAAACTATGAAGATCAAGAAAATATTAAAAAGTTCATTAAAAAATGAAATAAAATAAAATAAAATAAAATACAATTAAACATAAAAAATTACTTTTATGAACTTGACAGTAGGGGTGACTATTAACTGGAGTTTTGTCTGGAATGAAATTAATGTTTTAATTTTTAAGAAAACTATACACCCAATAATTAAAGAGTGTATTTAGTATACAGTATATGTTGCTAACCAGAAGTTGACTTACATGGGCTATTTATCTAAAGCTAGATTATTAAAATAAGCACTGTTACATTGTCAGTAATCAACAAATGGCAAAGTATCTGCTGGATGATCCATTGTGTTGCGAGCTAGTATTAGTAATGTTGACTAACCAAGTAAGACGTTTGCAGTGGTAGCTTTTGTTTGCTTGCTGCGTGTAACTCATCTTCTGAGGTGAATCCTCAAAGAGCAATCCAAAAGCAGGTGATGCTAACTCTTCATTACCATCTGATGCAAAAACATAAGATAAAAAACACTTAAATTCACAATATACCAGCTATTAGAAACATTATTGCTTTTGTATCTGAATAAAGGCGTCACCAGTCTCTGAATCGCCATAGTCAGGTGTGTGTCCAGACTCTTTCAAAGCATTTCGACAGGCACTTCTTGCCACCTCCATTACCAGTTCCCTGAACTTCTCAAGACGAGAGGAAACCTAGAACACAGATACATAAAAATAACCAATTAGAAATGACAACGATGTCAGCAGCAATAGCCTTGTGGGCAGCTGATATAAACATCAAAAGAGAATAGACTCTTCCTATTGCAAAGCTTATAAAACATAACCCTTAAAAATCCCCCTTTAAAAAATGGGGAATATACTGGAAAATATAATGCAGTATATCAAGTAATACATTTCTATATAGGGGAAACTAGTATAATTAAATTTAAATTAAATAATTAATTTAATAAAATAACTGAAATACATAATAAAATTTATAATATAAAATATTAAATATAAATGAACCATGTATGGCTATATGTTGATACAGATACAAAAAATATATAGCAATGAAGACAAACTGCACTATATTTTTACTTGCAATAGCATTTTTAAAACACTCATTCATGAGTTAATGCATGTGTTTACATATAGCTTAACGCATATTCTTAAACTTTTTAATCTGAACGCATATTCTTAAACTACAGATGTCTCCTACCTCCTCCAGCTGTTTGTATTGCGTGCTCTGAAACTCCTTCAGTGTATATGTATGGTCTTTCTCTATCCGACACAAAGGCATGTCATTGATGTGATAGCACATCTCCTTGATGTCAATCAGTGCTGGTCGTAGAGACTGAAATACAGACACAATACTTTTCATCAAACTTTTACAGTCTTTTCATAAAGAACATAATGCTTCAAGGATTCTTACTGTATTTGCAGTATGTCAAATTCAAGTCTCTCTCTCTTTGATAGATTATATGATTTTTATTCAAACAAATCAGCTTTTTTTATAGCCACATGAAGTAAACTGAAAAAAATAAAATAACCATTGGCAAACCTCATTGAGAATGAAGAGATTCTCTTGCAACGACCATCTGCATTTGCTGGTTTTCTTATAGCACACATTGGCGCGCCATACACGGAAAGCCTTCCACTTGCGGAAGAGGGCAAACACAGGGATGCGCAAAAGTTTCCGGTGATATTGGTATTCCTGCTCCCAGCGTTCTAAGGGCAAACAGTCCACCTCAGACCCACAGTAGTGCATAACTGCATGAGTGCTGACCGTATAGTAGTCTGACTTGTTGATATTGTCAAACATTGCAATTCTGTTGAAAGAATAAGTGGGGAGGTTTAAACAGGTTTAAACTAAAAAAATATATATAACTGAACATAATACATTTTATAAATTTATGCCTGTGAAAACTGAATTTTCAGCAGCCATTACTCCAGTCTTCAGTTTCACATGATCCTTCAAAAATCATTCTAATATGCTGATTTGGTAACATTTCTTATTATTATCAATGTTGAAAACAGCTTCTTATTTTTGTAGAAACAGCGATACATTTTTTTCAGGATTGTTTGATGAATGGAAATTTTATTTGAAATATTTTGTAACAATGTAAAAATCTTTGATCAATTTAAAGGAGTAGTTCACTTCCAGAACAAAAATTTACAGATAGTGTACTCACCCCCTTGTCATCCAAGATGTTCATGTCTTTATTTCTTCAGTCGTAAAGAAGTGTTTTTTGAGAGAAACATTTCAGGATTCCTCTCCATGTAATGGACTTCTGTGGTGCCCCTGAGTTTGAACTTCTAATGCAGTCTAAATGCAGCTTCAAAGGTCTCTAAATGATCCCACTTCAAAATCGCCCTAAATTGCTGCAGAAATACTGACCCATTGTTTTCAAAGTGAGCATGCAAAGAAGGTCAAATGCCCTTTACAAAAAAAGGTAAACAGCAATGTAGGACGATTTTGGGTAGATGGGAGTTCTTCAACATACCCTAACTGTCTTGAACCGGAGTTGAACTGTCTTGAGTTCACGCAGACTCATACAAGACGGTTGCAGCAGTTGAGGTTAAAAAGTATGTAAATTGTCTTTTTTTTTTAGAAAATAACCAATCGTTTCGCTAGATAAGACCCTTCTTCTTCGGCTGGGATCGTTTAGAGCTCTTTGAAGCTCCACTAAAACTGCTTTTTGGAAGTTCAAACTCAGGAGCACCACAGAAGTCCATCCTGAAATGTTTTCCTAAAAAAAATATAATTTCTTTACAACTGAAGAAAGAAAGACATAAACATCTTGGATGACAAGCGGGTGAGTACATTATCTGTAAATTTTTGCTCTGGAAGTAAACAACTCATTTAATGCATCCTTGCTAAATTTCTACATGATTGAAAAAAACTGCAGCTCTTACTTGAGGTTGTATGTATCAAATTTGATGGATGATTTAGGTGCTGCAGAGGTCACATAGAGGAATCCCAAGTGGGGATTATTCCGGATGGTTTGGACAATGTCGGGTGGGGAGTAAATTTTGGCACGAATTACTTCCTCTACTGAGTTGAACCTCAGTGAACTACAAAGCGGTGGAGAGGGGGTGTAGCTCAGAGGAGAAACTGTAATAGCACTTCTAGATGAGCTCTTGGTTCTTTTAGGAGGGGATGGGATCCTGAGTGAGCCCTGAGTCAACTGCACCTGAAATCAGCACATAAAATGCATGTAAATTGTATTGTTACAAGAGACAAACTTTGCCATAGTTGTCTGTGATGAGAGTGTCCAGACCTGTCTATCCTTGACATGGTCAGGAATTCTGGGAAGCTGTAGTAGAGAGGGTCCTCTCTCTGAGGACGGGTCAATGGACTGGACCTCATTAGAGGGAAAAGGCATCTTAGGGCTTAAGTTGACCCTCTGGGTGTTCTCCGGTTTTATATGTTCACTGCGTCTCTTCAAAACTGGCTAGAGTAAAATACAGATCATTTAAACTTAACAGAATATGATGGGTATTTTTGTTTACCACTGTACATTTTACAAACTATTTGTTTATTAATATTTGAGTCATAATGACATGGGTAGTTGATTACATGTAATTTAGATGATGTAAACAGATTCCAAAAATTAAGTACTTGTAATTAGATTAAATTACATTTTAAGATACTCATAATCAGACTACAGTTACTTTTTTATGGATTACATATTATTTACACAATAGCAATAAATTATTCATAATTTATTGATCCTCCTTTCTTTCTATAATAGACTATAGTCTATTGTATACTGCTTATATATATTCTCATTATAGGTAAACAAATAAAATATTTCTTTTTTTTTGCATGTTCATTGGTTCTCTGACGTGGGTAAGGTCACATGACATGCAGGTAAACAAATAAAATATTTCTTCTTCTTTTTTTTTTTTTGATTGATTGATTTTCAAAATTATTTATTTTAATTTAACATTGTGTTATGATTTAATTAATTATTAGCTTTTAATTAAACTCATAAACCCCCTGGAGTTCTTTTAACAAACACCAGTTTGGTAAACCTTGACAATATAAGGTTTAATGCACTTCACGTTGTGAATAACAACAAATGTTTTATATATTTTTTTACTCTTTGTATTTTTATGTCAGTATGGTACAAGATTATCCAACTTAAATCAATGTAATAAACAAGTTAGGTCACTTATAGGTCTGATTATATTACCTAAAATGTGTAATGTAATAGATTACGTTACTAACTACAATTTTTGCCATGGAATTTTGAAACAGTAATGGATTACAATTTGTAAGCATTCTACACAGCTCTGCCTAAAACAGTGTCACTGATCAAGAAAAGAAAAATCGGGTAAAAGGTAAAACAAAGCAATTTTTTACAAACAGCATGAATTATTGATTTCTGGGGAGCACCACATAACATTTTACAACCTGAACTAATCTTACAAACATTTTGCAGACATTTTCTTTTCTTCAAATAATTAAAAGTTTTTGAAATATATATTTCTAGTAAATAATAATATGTTAGGCAAGAATTGAATTCTTTGATGAAGCTTTCTTATTCATTATGGTATCAGGACAGTGATACTGACATTGGCATTTCTAACTTTATACTCCCAAAACAAAAAAAACAAAAAAAAGAATTTTAATTCATAAATTAAAAACACGCCCATTATAGCAGGTATGTATATTCATGTATATTCAGGCATGTATGAATGTAAATTTACTACTACTATACATTTTTGGCACCCAAATAAAGTTAAATGAATGGATAAATTACCAACCAAAAATCTATTTATACACCTCAGATGGCATTGCTCTTACCAACATCTCAACTTGTGCTGGTCTCTGTGTGGCCCATTGTCTCTCCTGAGCTTTGGTTCTATGAGGAAACACCAGAGCATCAGCGTTCGGCTTTGGACGTCTGGGCACTGCTGAGATAAGCCTAGCCCTCAGCTGCTCCACATCCACAGGTGCCAGAGAACCAGGTATATTGGTAGACACAGGTAAAGACATAGCCGTCCCAAATAACTTCTGTTTGCCCAGACCTTGCTCTGGCCCTGTCTGGCTCCTGGGTGACCCTTTCTGAAAAGAGTACATGACCAAACTGTCCTCGTGTTTTGTGTTCTTCCCAAAATGTTTCAATTCCTTTTCCTCTGACTTATGTCTGGACGGTAAACTCTTTAAACACAATCAAGAGAACAGCATGTTAGAGACAAACTGCCATATTACAACTGTACGTTAGACAGTGTTGCTAAGCAACGCGCGGGAACTTGTTTTGCTTATATAACTCGTGCCAAATTGTACAACAACACTGACCAGAATATCAAAATTCGGTGCTTTATATCGTTATGTACATCATAGGTATATCTTTAAGTGTTTTAGTACACTTTAATTAGTCCATTCGTTGTAGCAAACTAAAAGGCGCACTGACTGACCTGCAACAGACAGCGGCAATACTTACAACATGTGTTTACAAGTCCCAGAGTATGACATGTTAGTCAGGTGCAAACTAAACTAACTACTGCCAAGTATTCATAAAAAGCGACGGCATGTTTATGATTTTAACTCTCCTAAACTAAACAGCTGAGCGGCGGTTAAGCTCTTCTGCTGAGCTGTTTATCGTTACTTAGCAACGAAGTGCACTTTTTTACCACTTCCGCTTCAGATGACACATTGCTGGAAATCAGTTCTTTCGAATAATTTATTTTAAAGAACCGACTTTGTGATTATTGTAAGGCAGAACTTAAAAATCATGCGATATTTAAGATTCAGTACGTAACACTTTCCAATAAAACTAAATGCAGTCACATACTGCGGCTTCTGACTGATTTTTGTATGTATTATTTATGTTTGCTGTAACTGAATATGTCCCAGATCAGTTTGTAGTATCCATGCCTACAATTGAGGTCAGAAGTTTGCATACACCTTGAAGAATCTAAAAATAATAATAATTATTTTACCTAAACAAGAGGGCTCATACAAAATGCATGTTATTTTTTTTATTTAGTACTGACCTAAATACAATATTTCA
>JAHKKF010536047.1:29597-43696 GCA_019740295.1 Labeo calbasu
ACCATTTTTCTCCATATAATGGACTGATATGGTGCCCCGATTTTGAACTTTCAAAAAACGTTAAAAAGTATATAAATTGTATTATTTTTATGAAAATAACTGATCGTTTCACTAGATAAGACCCTTCTTCCTCGGCTGGGATTATTTACAACCGCATTTGGGATCGCATTTAAACTGCATTTTGGAAGTTCAAACACCATATCAGTCCATTATATGGAGAAAAATCCTGAAATGTTTTCCTCAAAAAGATGAGGAAAGAAAGACGTAACATCTTGGATGACAAGGG
Organism: Labeo calbasu; assembly: GCA_019740295.1. Lineage (NCBI taxonomy): Eukaryota > Metazoa > Chordata > Actinopteri > Cypriniformes > Cyprinidae > Labeo > Labeo calbasu. The sequence goes on from JAHKKF010536047.1 coordinate 29,884, forward strand.
GGTGAGTACGTTATCTGTAAATTGTTGTTTTGGAAGTGGACTTCTCCTTTAAGATCGATTAAAAATAGCCCCTGTAGATGACCATTATCTAATGCTGAATAAACATTAGCTTTGGAAGAGCACGAGTTGTTGAATAATTGTGAATTGTAATAGTGATAAATGATTTTCAAGATATTTTCACTACATTATTATTGTCTCTCAATCAATTTAATGCATTCTTGAACAATTAAAGTATTAGTTTTAAAAAAAAGAAAGAAAAAGAAACATACTGACCCCAAATGTTTGAACGGTAGCAGTGTATTTACATACTGTACCATAAACGTAAAAAATAAAATAGTCCTATTAAACTTACTATGATTTAATGATTTAAAATACTTGGGGTCAGAGATTTGTTCAAATCCATTATTTAGCCTTCCACATTATAAGCGCATATGAAACGCTCTGCTTGTCTAGACTGAAAAGCCGTTGTGAACGACACCGTTTAATGAGCGTGGTTGCGACAGTGTATGCTTATAAATTCATTGCGCTGTGTGAATTTGTTTTCCTAAGGTCTCCGTCTTAATTGAAGAACAACTAATCCATAACAAATAAACCCTATCCGTAGGAGCCGTTGAGGATTGTATTTAGACTAGCATTCGTGTTTTATTCATGCAGTTGGAGACTAATTAACTCTATTTATCAGGCATTTCGCACTCTGTTTATTTTCGAAGCATTTGTTTAAATGAAAAAGTGTAGCTGTGAGTTTGGATTTAATGACATGGGTCTGAAGTTTAGATTTCTGTTTCTCGCTAATTTATTTTTGTCTACAAGTCAAGTCAGCCTGTTTACCTCGTCGCCCTTGCACCGTCGAAGGGAATTATGTGGCTTGAAGAGCCACTTGAGAGAACATATTTTATCATAGAGCTCTTTTCAGAACACAATGCGTCGTTCCCTCCAGAACGAAACGTCCCGAACAAAGGAGCAGTGTACAACACCTAGTTATTATCTCTGACGCAAACCCGAGATTATGTTTCTTTTTCATTTTCTTATCACGTCGGGTACCGCACCGTCCCTTTTCCGTGCACATCTTAACATTCACTCTGCCGTCTCGTTTTACCCAGACACCAGGACTATGACTTCATCTCAGGAACCCGCATGCGGAGGATGGCTCGCGAAGGCCAGAACCCTCCAGAAGGCTTTATGGCACCCAAAGCCTGGAATGTTCTCAAGGAATACTACCAGTCTTTGGAGAAGGCCTAAGCCGTTTTCCAGGTGCGGCGAGAGGTGGAAGCAATTCTGTTACAGTGAAAGAAGGGAAAAGAGGAGGAGGAGGTGATCTTGGTTTGTAAAAAACAAAACATACACAATGATTGAACACTGGGACCACCCAAAGGACTTATTGAACAGTTTTGGATGTCGTTCCTCATTAAATCACTGTCGGTTTCATGGTTCTGAGTCTTACGACAGCATTTTTATATGTTCGGTTTTAAAAAAAAACGAGTTAACTTGTGAAAGGTACGTTTTAACTATCCAATACTGTAAAGATAGAAAACTAAACCGTTTTATTAGCAAATTATGCCATGTCTATTCTTGTACGCTCCATAATCGCTGTTACAATTGGATGAAAGATGATGTGTAATTTGAAAATTGCCCTTCTTGCCTTAAAGAGCTTTTATGGAAACTGTTACATTTACAGCATTGTTCTGGCTTTAATACACGTTGAGCTCTATCGACAGCATTTATGGCATATTGCCAACAGAAGTACAAGAGAAAACTAATTTTGATTTGTTTTATTTTTTTTTTTTTGAACAGTAAAAAGTCAGTAACATAAGCAAAGATTAAATGTTTTGCACCGTATACGTGAGAATAAAGGCTTTTTGCATAGAGAAATATCAAAATGATGACAGAAAATTGGATGTTTATCTGTCTAGGACTGTCGTCCCATTGCAAAAGTGATGATTTTGAAAACTATAAATGCAAAAATACACTAATGCAAACCTTTTTTCACTTTACCATGAAGTCATTTCAACTCATTTTATAATGAACATTATGCCAGCAATGCTGTTGATAGAGCTTAAAGGAGAATAAAAATTGACAGATAATGTACTCACCCCCTTGTCATCCAAGATGTTCATGTCTTTCTTTCTTTAGTCGTAAAGAAATTGGTTTCGAGGAAAACATTTCAGGAATTTTCTCCATATAGTGGACTTCTATGGTGCCTATGAACTTCCAAAATGCAGTTTAAATGCAGCTTCAAAGGGCCCCTAAAGATCAGTTATTTTCTAAGAACAAAAAAATTTACATTTTATATACTTTTTAACCTCAAATGCTCTTATCTAGCTCTGCGTGAACTATGTGCACTCCGGTTCAATACAGCTGGGGTAGGTCGAAAAACTCCCATCTCATTTTCTCCTCCAACTTCAAAATCGTCCTGCATCGCTGCAGAAGTACCGAACCACTGTTTACAAAGTGAACATGCGAAGAGGATCAAAGGCCCTTTACAAAAAAAGGTAAAACAGCAATGTACGACGATTTTGAAGTTGGAGAACAAAATGAAATGAGTTTTTCGACATACCCAAACACTCTTGAAACCAGAATACACAGAGTACACGCAGAGCTAGACAAGACAAGCATTTAAGGTTAAGAAGTATAAAAATTGTAATTTTTTTTTAGAAAATAATAGATTGTTTTGCTAGATAAGACCCTTCTGCCTCGGTTCGGATCATTTGGATCGTATTTAAACTTGCGTGCACCTTAGAAGTCCACTATATGGAGAACATTCCTGAAATGTTTTCCTCAAAAAAACAAATTCATTATGAGTGAAGAAAGAAAGACATAAACATCTTGGATGATAAGGGTGTGAGTAAATCTGTAAATTTTTGTTCTGAAAGTGAATTTCTCCTTTAATGTATTGAGCAGTGAACAATCCTTGGAGCCAAAATGTGTGCCTGAATGGGACTGTACGCATTTATTGTGACGGTTAATATGTGATGGTTGATATAATTCAAAAAAAGCCTGTCGTTTTATTCAACGATGTAAAAAATGTGTGGTGACAACAACAGTATATTCTTTGTGTTCATTTTGGCAGCATTTTATTCTTAAATCTAGACATTTGTTTCAGGAACTGCTTGCAAAGCAGCCAAACATAACATTTACTGGCGTAACTTTAATAGCATCTGTCTAGTCTTTAACATTTCTAAACACAGTGTTTTGATATTCCTTTGTTTGAATATATAGTGTTTTGTTGAACTGTTATTTAGCTTTATCTTTAGGTGCTTTTTTTTGTAGTATTTATTTTTATGACTTCTTGTGTTTATTGTATTAGAATAGAAAGCCTATCATGTAGACGTTCTTCCGTTTACAATTCATAATTGTCCTGTTTATTTTTAACAGCATTGTCCTTCTTACCTCAGTGTCTTTAATAAACCATTCCACTAAAAATCCCAAATATCTGCTTGGATTGATATTAAAAGTCTGTGCTCTCGCACATCAAAAATATGAAAAGAAAATCCCTGATCGTATTGTATACTTTCCCCCCAGTTCTCGTAGTTATTAAACGGTGCCGTGTGCAACTGCTGTACAAGGTCAATGAAATATATCAGAAAATACACACAGAGAGGCAGCTGGCCTCCAGATGCAGTCGCGCCCCTGTGAAAGTGGGACACCTAGGGTTAATCCAGACTCTTTCAGGAATACCCTGCCCTCTGCTTTGATTCCCGCTTGGAGATGAAACGTCAAAACGTGCCAGCCGTCATGTTTTTCTCCATATGTCCTCTGCCAGATCTTGTTCGATCTGTGATCCGCATCGAGTGGGGCCTTTAGCGTGAGTGAATAGCACTTCGATGTGAACATGATGTGAATGTTTGCCTGGGTATAAAGTTACGTTTTCCCTCTTCATCTGTTCACCTATATTTTTGATTGAAGATGCAAGACAAGCCTTATGTCTTTATTAAATGTGCCAGAACAATTTCAATACAAGGCCGCCCAATTCATCTTGGTTCTTATAGCGTACAGTCAATCTCGTAAGTGTGTATGTGTGTGATAAATGATGTTTGTAAATGTTTCTGCCAACTGTTTTTTTTTTTCTTCAGCTTTGTCTTTTAACACAAGCTTTATTAATACTGACAGACAGGGAAGCAGCTCTCGGTAGCACCTGGTTCTTGTCTTTGCCGCTCCGCGGTAAGAGCCTCGGCCCATTTGACCTTCCCTCCGGTGCTGAAAATGCAAACCACCATAAAGGTAAATGCATCAAGTCATGTGGAAAACATTACAATATTTTTAACACACAACAACGGGTTAGTGGAGTTGTTTTGAAAGGTGATGGGGAAAGAATTATTGAGGTACAAATATTTGTTGTTGTTGACGATAGTTGACTTTGTCAGGACAATGTGTGTTTTCCTGACAAGTAAATATATGTTGGAGTTTATTTCCAAGTATACAAACTCCAGACTCAGGTCAAACAGCAAATCTCAGATGTTTCCAGCTCATAGGTCTTGACCTTCTTGACGGCATCTGACAATCTAAATCATACAACATCAAGTCAAAAATGTTGCTTAATTGTCAAGTTCATTGGAGAACAAAAATAATTATTAAAATGTTATTTTTATTTTATTTCAGTTTATACAATATAGTATTATATGGTTTTTTAGCAATGCCATAGTTATGGATTCAGTTCATAGAAAATGCATGATTAAAAAAATTGTATACCTTCAATGCAATATAAGTTTCTTTAGACATTTAAAGAAGAAGTTCACTTCCAGAGCAAAAATTTACAGATAATGTACTCACCTCCTTGTCTCCCAAGATGTTCATGTCTTTTTTCTTCAGTTGTAAAGAATTTTTTTTTTGGAGGAAAACTTTTAAAAATTTCTCTCCATACAGTGGACTTCTATGGTGCCCACGAGTTTGAACTTCCAAAAAGTTTTCAAAGTGCTCTAAATGATCCCAGCCGAGGAAGAAAGGTCTTATCTAGTAAAACAATTGGTTATTTTCTAAAAAAAAAAAAAAAAAAAAACTGACAATTTATATACTTTTTAACCTCATATGCTCCTCTTGTCTAGCTGTGTGTGTTCTCTGTGTATTCTGAGTCAGTACAGTTAGGGTATGTTAAAAAACTCCCATCTCATTTTCTCCTCCAACTTCAAAATCGTCCTACATTGCTGCAGAAGTACCGACCCACTGCTATATCTATAAATACTTGATATTTTCTGAAATACTGTTACATGTTTGACAAAATATCCAAGGCATATTAACAAAAAAAGTGTGGAAAAGTGATCAAAATTGGAGAACAGTAACCACTGTAGCATGAAAAAAGATTATAACTAAAATTCTGTAGGCTTACAGCTGTCAGAAATTAATAGGAATGTAGAGACCCTTGCTTTGAATGACTTCAGCACATTTGGGCCCTCAGGACAAAATTAGTTTCTCAGACTTCACTGGTGTGCTCTTTGTCCACTTTTCTTCCACCCTCTTCCATAGTTTGGTATATGTAGTGTTTCTTAGCCATAACTTTGTCGCCAAGGATTTTCCAGAGATTTTCAGTTGGGTTTAGATCAAATCATTATTTCAGTGTTCTTCGCTTCAAGGAACTGCTTTACCCATTTTGCAGTGCGACGGTGGCATTGCCTTGCATGAAAATCGCAGGCTGGTAGGGAGATTCTTGCAGGGAAGGAGCTGTATGGTGGTAAAGGAGGTTCTGATAAACATTTGCATTCACCCTGTCATGTATCTGTATAAGAGGCTCAACTCCTGCTGCAGAAAGCATCCTCCAAACCATGACTCTTCCTCCTTCCCCTTTCACTGACTTCTTTACACACTTGGACTTCAGCACTTACTGACAAGCAATTCCAGCTGCAGTGTTGAACCGGTGTGACGCCACACCCGACAGGCATCTGAGAATGGCTTGATTTGAAAAAGGGGATATTATTTTACAGATTAATTAAAAACCACTGGATTTTTATCATTATAGGGTAGATTTGTACATACACTGCCAACACACATTAATGTTCAAACAACTTGTAAAAGTGATCTTTGAATCCGATGACCCCTTTAACAAAATAAGAGCGTTCACACAAAATGCATGTTATTTTTTATTTAGTACTGTCCTGAGTAAGATGTTTTACATAAAATATGTTAACATATACTCCACAAGACAAAAAAAAGCTGAAATTATTAAAATAACCCCCTTCAAAAGTTTGGGAACCCTTGGTTCGTAATACTGTGTGTGGTTACCTGGATGATCTATGACCGTTTTGGTTTGTTTGTTTTGTTTTGTTTAGTGATGGTTGTTTATGAGTCCCTTGTTTGTTCTGAACAGTTAACCTGAGCACTGTTCTTCAGAAAAATCCTCCATGTCCTGCAGATTCTTTGGTTTTTCAGCATCTTTTGCATATTTAAACCCTTTCCATCAGTGACTGTATGATTTTGAGATCTGTCTTTTCACACTGAGGACTATTGAGGGACTCAGACACAACTATTAAAAAAGGTTCAAACATTCACTGACGCTCCAGAAGGAAACACGATGCGTTTAGAGCTGGGGGGTGAAAATATTTTGAATTTGAAGATCAAGGTAAATTGTACTTAATTTGTCTTCCAGGAAACATGCAAGTATCTTCTGTTGCTTCCGAAGGGCACTACTGAATGGAACAAAATGATTTCAACAAAATAAGAAAAATTTGGACATCATCCTGTTCAAAAGTTTTCACCCCCAGCTCTTAATGTATAGTTTTTCCTTCTGGAGCTTCAGCGAATGTCTGAACCATTATTCAGTCCCTCATTATTCCTAAGTGTGAAAAAATGGTCTCAAAATCATACAGTCACAGCTGGAAAGGGTTCAAATACACAAAAGAAGCTGGAAAACCAAGAATCTGCAGGACATGAAGGATTTTTCTGAAGAACAGTGGTCAGGTTAACGGTTCAGAATAAACAAGGGACTCATGAACAACTATCACTGAACAAAAAAACAGTCGTAGATCATCCTGGTAACCACACACAGTACTAAAAACCAGTGAAGGGGAAAGTTACTTTTAAAAGTAATGCATTACAATATTGAGTTACTCTCTAAAACAGTAACTAATTACATTACTTAGTTACTTCTTATGGAAAGTAATGCGTTACTTGACTTTTGTGTTACTTTTTAAATCCGGGCAGGGCTTGCTTGTTTGTTTTTAATATAAAAAGTTCTATTTTTGGCAAATGTAAAAGCCTTTTCACTCCAAAAAAAGTAAATTCACGTCTGTACAGTAGACAACAGAAGAAACAAATGTCAACTCTTCAGCAATAATAAAAAAAAAAAAATGTTTGAATTGCCTCATCGAAGTCGGCAGCAAAGACATCGGATTAAATGCATAAAGGATATTTCTGTTATTTAACATTTAATTATTGTGGGTTTGCATCATATTCTGAGTTGAATTCCACTGTTTTTATTCATCTTGAGGAATACTGAATCTGTTTTTTGTGAGTGAGATGAATTAATGCCTGTTCACATTTATTCTAAGCTAACATCTTACTCCCGATTTCTCTCAACATGGGGAAAAGAGAGCTTTTAATCAATAAATGGGGAGAAAAGTAACTGCCGTTACTTATTAGAAAAAAGTAACTCAGATATTTTCTTGTTAATTAAAAAGTAATGCATTACTTTACTAGTTATTTGGAAAAAGTAATATTACGTAACTCGCGTTGCTTGTAATGAGTTACCCCCAATACTGTTAAGAACCAAGGGTTCCCAAACTTTTGAAAGGGGTAATTTAAATAATTTCAGATTATTTTTTTGTCTTGTGGACTATATGTAAACATCTTTTATGTAAAATATCTTACTCAGGACAGTGCTAATAAAAATAACATGCATTTTGTACGATCTCTCTTATTTTGTTAAAATTCACATTTTCACAGATTCTGCAAGGGGTTTCTAAACGTTTGCATGCCACTGTATATAATGTGGATGAACATTTTCTGGACTATCCACCTCATTTCTTTAAATCTTTGTTGAAAAAGAACTAAAATTTCGCCTGAAACTTTCAAGTCCCATTTTGTACCCATGTGTGGAAAGCGGCCGATAACACATGCGTTACTGCACATCCTCAATGACTAATTAGTGTCACCACTCCATCATGTGACATCATCGGCTGTACCGGTAGATTAAACTGTTACATGAAGCCCGGCCACATTTCCCCCTCCATTTCCCCTGCATCTGCTTTTACTTCCATTCAAAGCCGTCCATGACAAAATCTGCATCCTATAAAAGGACAATGAAGCTGGGTTATTATCTTCAACTGCAAGTAGAACTTAAACGATTAAAAACATTTCTTGGTAATTGGAATTATTCTGAAATAAAATAAACTAAAACTTAAACTAAAATTACTGACTGGAAATAAATGACTAAACTAAATTAAAATTAAACCTGAAATAAATTTAGACACACATACCAACTTGCTGTTAGTTTAAAATCCACCTGAATATTCCCTGTGTTTTTTCTCAGGTGCTGAGATTCTCAGAACGCTGACATTCCCATGTGATTTCCATAGCCTACATACATATTTACTTGGTTCCACACGTCTTTTCCTGCGACGTCTGATACTTGAGACGTCAGTCACAAACATTCGTGATTTCCTACATCCTTTTCCTTTTAATCTGCTTCCATCCGCTTTGGCGTATCTACAGATATTAAAATCTGAGATACAGGGCATTACCTCAGATGTGAGGGGTTTGAAATGAAGAGATCACATGGAATAGAGGGGTATCATACATCAAATGCTACAGCCTGGCATGTTCACATCAAAGAGACGCATCTGTTTCGTGACATGATGTGGACTCAAGACATAGTATTCCAGTCCCATGAGTCAGTGAGGAGGAGGACATGACAGTCAACCCTCTCGCGCTCCTCATCTTGTCCTTGTTCTCCGCCTGAGTGTCTTCATGCTACATGGCAGCGCTCCAACCTCATGCCACCTACCTGGCTTAGTGAAAGTGATCTTTGTCATTACGAAAAGATTCAAACTCAGTCGTCTCAGTATCAGTCGGCACACCTGAAGGCTGTTTTTCCAGGAGTCAAGTGGTGACCTAGTTGTAAGTAAACAAGGTATTCAAGATGTGTATATATACATTGCTTACTATGTCCTGACAGGGGTTCGTTTTAATGCAGTTTCTCTTTTAAGGTTTCACAGCTGTCTTTACCTCAATACTGTCATATAAAATCAGTCAGCGAGAAAGTCAGTCTGTCTTAAAGGTCCTGCTGTATTTCACCTGTACAAGTTCAACAAGGCCACAAAAAGTCTGGTGAGTTGTATAATGTGTGAGTGTTTGTTTTAATCATTTTAAATAATTGTGCTTATATTTTCAGTATCATGAGCCATCACATAAATTTAAGAGAAAATTTTCCCCCATTTTAGTAAGTTCTAATATGTATTATTAATATGTATTAATTCATTAATTCATTTTTGCCAGCACTAACATTTTCAACAATTTAATATATGGAGCTGAAGATAATACTTAATTTTATTTAATATTTTATTCTATTAAAATTATTATTACAGTTTTTATTTGAAAGTAAAATTTTATAAAACATTATATATGCTAAAAATTATTATTATTTTTTTTTATGTACCTCAAAATACCCGTTAATGTCTAATGTGATATTTTTGAAAAGTCTCTTATGCTATAAAACAGCAATTAAAACTGTAATATAGTAAAGTATTGCAATTTAAAATCACTGTTAATATTATTTACGTTTTCAGCATCAATACATCAGCGTCTTCAGTGTCACATGATCCTTCAGGAATTATTCTAATATGCTGATTTGCTGCTCAAGAAATATTTAGTATTATTACCAGTGAATTGAAAGTTCAAAAAAACAGCTTTTATGTGAAATCAAGATTTTTGGTAATATAAATGCTGAAGATCGGTATTTTATTTAATTTTATTATTTATTTTACTTTATTCTTTATTTTATTCTATTTTGATTTTATTTCTTATGCTACATTTTTAATGTAAGATTCTTAAAATATTTTTTTTATTAGTCTTTTATGCTATAAACTACTATTAAAACTATAATAAAATATTGCAATTTAAAATAACTGTTTTTTATTTTAATAATATTCACATTTTCAGCATCACTACTCCAGTGTTCAGTGTCATTCTTCAGAAGTCATTCTAATATGCTGATTTGCTGTTCTAGAAATCTTTCTTATTATTACCAATGAATTGAAAGTTCAAAAACACAGCTTTTATTTGAAATCAAAATTTTTGGTAACATTATAAATGCTAAAGATCAGTGTTTATTTTATTTTATTTTATTTATGTGTTTCTTAAGCTACATTTTTAATGTAAGATTTTTAAAATATTTCTGAAAAATATCTTATGCTATTAAACTACAATTAAAACAGTAATTTAGTAAAACATTGCAATTTAAAATAATTCTTTTGTATTTTTTCAGCATCATAATTCCAGTCTTCAGTGCCACAATCCCCCAGAAATCATTCTAATATGCTGATTTACTGCTCAAGAAACATTTATTAATATCAATGAATTGAAAGTTCAAAAGAACAGCTTTTATTTCAAAATTGAAATATTTTGTAACATTATAAATGCCTTTACTGTTGTTTTTCATCAATTTAATGTGTCCTTGCTGTAAAAAGTATAATTTTTTCAGTCCTGTAGTCTATTTTGCCAGTGAATTAAGTCGATTGGCCTTGCCAAACTGTCCCGTTATTAGTGACTATTAGGCACTCCAAATTAGCATTAGGTGATTTTATTAGGAGGCGAATCACGAGTTCTGTTGCCTTCATTGGCATTCACCTGCTTATTTTCATAAGTGGTGTCGCCCACATTGTTTCAGATATCTGACTCTCATTAATACTGACCATTTTCTGCTTCAAATGATTGTCAGTGTGAATGCATCTTTTATTGTGTTAGCACAGACTCCAGCTTTGCAAGCCACTTAGATGGCCTCTTCATGTTTAAGTGTTTAAGTCATGTCTAGAAAAAGCAACAACATGCACCAGACTTGATGCTCATTTCCTTGTGTCTGCATGTGTTTTTTTTTTTTCTCTGGTAGTGCTCTTCACTCAGTCACAATATTTGCGAAGGGGAAGTTTGAGTGAATCTGTCCATCTGATTGAAAGCTGTCAGCACTTCTTAATGCCTTTTGGCCACGAGTTGATGACGAAGGTAACACTGATGCTATCATCTGCTGTGTATGCCTTATAGGTCATAATGATCGTTAATAAGACATTAGCGTTCGCTGACACGCTACTGTATTCAAATGCAATGGCTTGTTTGGAGCAGCCTCTTGCGTCAGCACCATCTGAATGAGTCCTGATGCTACACTGTTCTGCTTTATCTGTTCTTCCTCAATCAGGAGACCGAGATGTTATCAATGAGAAGAGAAACACGCACTAATCCCGGAGTTTATTTGCTCATCGCTAGTAGTTACAGACCACCCTTGAGGGGGTACCAGTACCTCTCAAAATAAACACATATAGCGTCACTGATTATTTGCTAGTGATTGTTGCTGGTGAATCTGGTAACAGATAAATTCTGTAGAGCTAAAGTTACTTTTAAAGTTGCGCAAGTTTTAGATATTCTTTGTTGCTTTCAGAAATGTTTTTAATTATAGCTAAAGTTAGATTGCAGAAGTAAACCTATGGGTGAAACCTCCGGTTCATTAGCCGCTATAGAGAAATAGCGAGAAGCGCAACAATGTGCAGTAAACACTTAAACTCTTTGCACTACAAACTGGTAATAAATAATTAGGATAATACATTAAAATAATATGGCAAAACACTCTAATTTGCAATGTCAAGCAGCAAAACGAGCTGTTTTGTACAGTTGATGAGATTGGAAGCCAGACCCATAAATTTTACAAATGGCCTGCTCTCACAAAAAAATAAGCTTGAGCTTTGACACTTTTGGTGCATTTAAGTCACATAAAAAATGGTATTTAAGAGCTAAACCTGCATAAACTGCACCACAAAAAGTAATTAGCTTTGGGAAAATATTGGGATTTTCTTTTATCCCTGAATTTCTGAGTTAGTGGCGTTTTGGTGAGAAAACATGGTGGATGCAATAATGAAAATATTGCAATTTCATACTGTATTTTAATTAAATGTCATTTTAATTAATGAACTAGTTAAGTTGCATGCATAAAATGCTTTTATAGTTTACTGCGTCTTTATGAAGTAAATAAACAACTAAAAAAAAAGAAAAAACATACCTGATTCACATTCTTTATTCATCATTTTGCAGAGTAGATTTTAACATTGTTGCTGTAATTTTGCTAGACTGAATCCCCTTTTACTTTATTTTATTTTATTTATTTATTTATTTTTTATTTTATTATATTTTATTTTAGTAATAAAAAGTAATTTAGTAGTGCCACCAAACAAAACTGAATTAACCATGAAAAATTATTAACCATGCATTAACAAAAATTGTGCATGAAATCTGTGTATGAACATTTTCACGAAAAAAAATCATGATTCATAGATAATTTCAATACTAAATTTTTTTTTACATTTCCGAAAAAAATGTTAGAACAACTGAAACCAAGTGTAAGCCAAAATCACATACTCTGGGTAATTTTATAAATGTGCTAAGAATGTAATTTTTATGGTTTTTTACATTTAATTGTACAAAAATAAATAAATAATAAAAATATAATATAATACAAATATATAATGTTATACACAGATAAATCATCTTTATACTATATATTTCATGATGTACAGAAAATGTGTGCTGTAGCTTGAGATGCATAAATATGCTTATGTAACTGTATAATGATAGGGTTGCAAATTTGGCAAAAAAAAGTGGAAAGTTGTCCTGTTTGTATAAGTATGAATAATTCATGCAGTTATTAGTGAATGAGACCAATTGTTTTCAAGTAGGTTCCTTAAATGCTCTTCTTTTAGTTGGACTAACAAACATCCTAATCCTGCTCCAAATTTATGCAGTTTTGTTGATCCAGCGTTTGTTAGTCGTGCTGGTGGAGATGCTCAACAAAAAAAGTCAAGAATTGAATTTTTGAATGACTTGTCTGCATATTCAAAAAGCAATGTGTATTTTTTACATTAGAAAATATAGACAATAAAACATTAGAAATAACATATATAAACAAGTATTTTAGCATTGAAAAAAATTCACACATCACCCCTACTTATAAGAAAGCATATCAGCAATGTGACTTACTGTCTGGTAATGGGAATAAACACCTAAATGCGCATGCAGCTTTATAATACTATGTGTTGTCTGAGGTTTAACCTTTCTAAAAATGATGCTGCGGGGTCATCTGTGTTGATTTGTGTTCTCTCTCACGATATTTGGCCATAAATAAACACAAGCTGATGATATATGACCAAACTGGCATTTGCATTCAAATTGAAGATACTATCCTGACAACATGCAAATGGAGTGGGAGCTTTGTGAGGTCATAAATACATGCTCATCTTGACACACATTGTGTTTTTTTTTTTGTACCATTTCCTACAGCTTGAAGAAAATCTCACATTTCAAGCCACTGCAGCTTACCTGCGCTTTGTTCGCATAATTAATAACTGATAAAGGAAATGTGAGCTTGTAGTTACATCTGCTTGGCATTTAGCCATGTGTTTTTATTAGTAATACATAGTGGCTCTGTTTCAGCCGGGGCTTGTTGGCTGAGCACCTGGTTGGCAATCTTGATTTCCCATATATCATCTGCTGTGGTGCTATTCGATGCCGCGATTGTATTTGTCTTGGACATTGTTCTAGCTTTGATCATGAGCAGCTGTAATTATTTGGCCCCGCACTTTCCGCAGGAGACAGCCGGTGCAACAGGAGAAGGCCGTGTGTGTGTGTGTGT
>JAHKKF010536048.1:0-56307 GCA_019740295.1 Labeo calbasu
GGACATTAAAATCCGATTCCATCTAGATATGGACAAAAACGGACTTGGGCTGACAGTCTGAACGAGGCTTAATAGTGTGTCGATATTGTAGAAGGACAATAGCAAACAGTCAAGTTTCATTTAAAGTCAGTTTATTGTTGATTCAGTGATGTCATTATCCAGCTCAGTTCAGTTATCTTCAAATAGTGTTTGTGCAATCAAGCCGATAATATTGTCAGAAATTAAGTGTCCCCTGCTGAAAAATCCAGCATTGCTGGTCACCAGCATAAGGTATGTTTTGCACGCTGGATCCCAGCATGGGATAGGGGTTGCTGGTTTGCTGGATCCCAGCATGGGATACTGATTGCTGGTTTGCTGGTCCCCAGCACGGTAAGCAGGTGTGCTGGTGAACCAGCATAAGGTAACATACCATGCTGGGTACCAGCTTAGGATGCTGGTGTGCTGGTGGACCAGCATTAGTTGTCTTTTGGGTGCTGGTATGATCCCAGCAAGGCCACAACAAAACTTATATGTATTACATTTCGCGTTTCTTGTGAAATTGGTTTGTGTTTGTTGTGAAAGACCAAAACAATTTTCCAAATTAATTTTAATAAATTAATAAAGAAAAACACATGTTGCTGGTTACAAATCCCCAGTGTTAAACAAACACTTCTCAGTTTTCACATGGTCCTGAACTACAGGGAGTAAAAGTAACACTGAAGCAGTGTTGTAGTTTGTGAAATAAATTAGAATCACTCTACAAGTGATGACAGGATTAGTGATGACACCTACAATTACCAAGCAGAATCACTGAGAATAAGAGGAACAGCAATACATCCACAAATACATCCACTACTTAGAGCAACACAGCCTTAGATGAAATCAGTATCTCACCAGAGGATGATTAAACAACTGCAAAAACAAAATTACCATATTCACTTATTGCAAACCAGTTTGGATTTATTTCTTTTATATGGTACATGTACAAAGGTTGCTGAAATCTGTTACCATTATGGTTATTAGTGTATTATGCTAAGTTGGGCACTTGGCCATTGACTTTGGATGAATTAACTCTATTTCAGCGGTTGCACACAGAAAGTGCATGCTATCACTATTTTTCAATAATATTTCTTGGTCCTCACTGCACGTTTTGCCCTCACTGCATGCTTTGAAACGTTTTACGAGTTTACCAGTAACATTGATTAATAATAAAATCATAATTAAAGCAATTCAATTTTTCAGTTCTACTTTCAGCAGAGGGTGCACAAGAAATTACAAAGTTATTATATAATTAAATAAAACATACTTTAACCTTAAATTGTTTTTTCTGTTGCATCACCAGCTCCATCTTGCTTAAAAACAGCATGGATATGCTGGTCCACCAGGAAGACCAGCACTAACCAGCATAAACCTGCGTTATACCATCACTAACTAGCAAAAACCAGCTTGGAATCCATGCTGGTTTATGCAGACTTTTGCAGCAAGGTCCTAACTAAGAGGAGAAACCAAGCACAGTTGGGGGACCAGTTCTTCTCTGGCCAGACAAAACAGCATGGTGTGGTTTAATTCCGGGCTGCAACATTTGAGTGAATTAGAGTATTCCTAACTCAAGTAACCTACTATGTAACTTAATACTCCATCACAGATTATTAAATGCTTGTTGTTGAAAGCACATTCCACAAACACTTGAATTTCCATGATCAGTACATAATCCATAAAGTGTTAAACTGCAATGCAACACAAGTGAAGAGTTCAGATGCAAAAGCCTCTAAATCCATCAGACGTATTAAAATTAGCATTTCTTTCTGGCTACTTTCTATAGGTTTCTATGTAAGTACTGGTACTTCTGATTGAGCTGAGGCTGGAATTTAGCAAGTTTGAAGTAAAAGTATTTGATGGACGTATACTATGTGTCAGGAGCATTCACACAGTATCATTATCTCATTTTTGACCGAGATGGCTTTTAGCTGGTTTTGCATCTGAACTCTTCAAGTGTTCCTGTAAGACTGAGGATGTATCCTGTTTGCAAATTCTAAGTAAACTTGACCAAAGATAAAAGCATATTTTCCCAAGGCATTTTAGACTGTCGACTAGACTGTTTTATCTTAATATCAAGAAAGGTATATATATATACAAACGTTAAAAAATATTCTCAAGATCAGCATAGCAATTCTACAGCAAACCTGAGCTCAAGCCTCTGGGATCTATTTGCATACTTGGAAACTGTTTCCATGAAGATCTGTTGACTTAGGACTACAAATCTAAAGCGGAACTGCAGTGTAATGAACTTTTTTGTTCTCTGTGGTTCCACAGGCCGAGACCAGTTCTGTCAGGTCAGCAACAGAGCTGTATAAACCCTACTATTTATGGGACAGGCTGTTTAGGGAGTCAAGATTTTTTTAACTTCCCTCATACCATGAAGCCTTGTAGTAGGAGGTTTGTGAAAGACAAGCAAAGGGACTAGGTGACGTATGTTCATATGCATGCATGCATGTAAGGCAGCCGATCTGTGGAACAGAAGAATCAGCCATTCGCAGCAAGCTGTTCATCCACTCATCTTTCATCAAATGACTCTTGCTGAAATGTGATACAACAGGAATGCGCGCCAGTCTGTCCCGTCCAATCACAGACAGGGAAATGTAATGGAGCACCGTCAATGATGAGGAAAGTCTCATTCATCAGCTCTCTGCTCATTCACCCCTGAGTCAAATTAACCCTTGCACAGAGTTACAGAAATGATGGTTCGACCTCCCAAAAAGTGGCATTCACTAAGATCATCTGAAAGCACTTACCTGGATGATTAAGGAAGATTAATTCATGACAAAATATATATACATTACCATATGTGGTAACACTTTATTTTAAGGACCAATTCTCACTATTAACTATGACTTTTATCTCTACTTTGCTGCTTATTAATAGTTAGTAAGATAAGTTGTTAGGTTTAGGTCTTATATGGTCATGGATCTATAATATGGTCATGCAGAATAAGGCATTAATATTTGCTTCATAAATACTAATAAACAGCCAATATGCTAATAAAATGCAGCCGTTTCACAGTTTGTAATCACATCACTCCGCTTCTTACAGTGAGCGTCCTGGCAGACACCCAAGTTCAGTATCATTTTATAAATATTACTGTTTTTGTGTCATGGAATGTAGATGTAAGAGGTTTTCAGGCGAGAATATATACTTGTTTATAGTTCAAATATGCAGATTGTTAATAAAGATAACGCCTATTTAAAAATTTGCTTCAACGTTTTTGGACATGTGAGGTCCAGATTGTCAGTGGCCATTCAGTGCTCATGAATCCGCCCAACAGCACCTCACCTCGGGCCAGATCCTCTGAAATTTCTCTATAGTGGTTAAACATGAGATTTAATTCATTTTGGGTAAATCTAATGGGCAGTCTTTGGTCTCATCAATCTATTATTTGTTCCAGAGAAGATAGTTTTGGCAAAATTTTATGTTTATGTAAATTCAATGCTGTATATCAGAGCGCTGCCTTTGTACTTTTGACTGAATTGCCTAGCAACTTTTTTCATGGCTGTTTTTGTTGTTGTTGTTTATTAAATATTATTATTCAATATTTTATAGAAATAATATATTTAATAATAGTGTTTAGTATTGAGAAACGGTGCATGTTCATGATGGTGATTTTAGTTACATTGTTCCACCATTAGATGGCGCCATTATGAGTGAGTCAGTAGTAAAGACTTTTACATTGAAAAGTTATAAAGGCTGTAAGCGCAAGCTATTTTTAGTTTCAACAACAGCTTGAGGCAGCAAACAGCAATATCACGCAAGTAGACGTGAGATATGGATGTATACCTTTGGCTGAATCACAGCCATGCCGATATACAGCCATATCTCACGTCTACTCGCGTGATATTTATATTCATAAATTTGATTTTAACAATAGGTCTACATAATATTCATATATGCAATTTATAGGGGGCATATTAGTCCTACAGTTACAGCATGAAATACTATTTAAACCTATAACATTTTACATAACATTTGCCTATTTTATCTCACAATTCTGACTTTTTTTTTCTCATAAATGCAAGTTTATATCTCCTAGTTCAGACTTTATAACTCGATTTAACTCAACAATAGCTAGTTTGTCAATTCTGAGGGAAAAAAAACATGGAAGTGTGGGATATAAACGAGAGAATGACGAGTTTATTTTTCTTATCAGAATTGTGAGATTTAATCTTGGAATTGTGAGAATAATGTCAGAATTTTGAAATATAAACTTAAATTTACCTTTTTTTTTCTTTTAATCCATGGCTTCCACCAGACAAGCTCCGCCCCAAAAAAAGAAAAAAAACGTCATCACTGTTTGCAAACACCGAACTGGTCTATAGAAAGATGAATAGAAAGTTTCTATTTATTTGAAACATAAATATTTTGTTAAAATATAAATGTCTTTACAGTCACTTGTCACACAAATAAACCTGTGCAAAGAATCATAGGAGCAAAGTGTCCATCAGTTGTACCCTTTAAAATCCATCATTTTGAAGGTCCCTTTGAAGTGGGCAGTTTTGAGCACTCCGGAAGGTTTGGAACAATTCTTTGTTATGGTTTCCACGATTTTTCTCACTCCGATGTGAGAAATGGTAGGCCAATTTATACCATTTGGAAAGCAGCAAGAGAAAGAGATTGGAGATCACGTTGCACACGCAGACACATTTAGAAGCACGGGAACTTTTTATCAATGCTGCCCCACAACTTTAATTAATAAATTAGCTTTGCAACTGAATCACTAAATTATATTTCTCACCAACAAGTGGGCAAAATTGCTGTTTTTAAGTAATTAAACTCTTAGTATAGAGATGCTGCACAGACGCAGATAATTAAAACACCCGCAATCTCTCTTTTTCACTAATTCATTTAAATAAATGCTATAATTAATTCAAATAAATATAATTTTACCGCACTACTTCTAACATGCTGTAACTGAGATAATTTTACCCTTCCAGTCAAATATTACGCTGCAAACATCAATAAACAGCTGTAACTAATCAGTGTATCACTAATGGTTTATGTTTGTAACAGCAAACTGCACATAAATACTAACACAAAAGAAGCATCCATTACCAATCTATCAAACTGCAATTATCATTTGTAATGTAAAAATGTTGTATTTGGAATGAAAATCGGTTTGAGAATAGTAGTTTAGGTTCGTTGCAATAAGTAGCAGATGTTAAATCAGTTTCATCATCTGTGCAGCTAAATCTTAAAACTGTAGAAATATATGTATTTATGTGGAAAATATGCAGATCCCTGATGCTGAATTCAGGCTAACTCCAAATACCAGAGCATTCCTTACCTTCTTTCACATCTTTACGCCCACTGTGTAAAACCCAGCTGTCCGCAGGCAACAGCAGATCTTCATCTCTTCACAGCAAAGCGGCATCGTTGACTTTGATGGCAAGGAGTTGTCAGCTCACAGGGGGCAGAACATGTAGGTCTTTTCCTGAAAAGTTTGGCATTCACTCGTGGCTCCGGTTTCAGGCTTTCATTGAGAGAACGACAGGCTGACTAGCAGCTGTTCTGAAGGTCTGTGAGGAAATGAGGGAGGCAAGTCATCAGTTTATGGGGATGAATGGGCATGACTAAGTGATACTAAAACAGAGCATGTCCACTAATTGGGTTTCTAGAATTTCTACTGTGCATTAGGGGGAGGAACCTCTAATAGTGTCTTTAGATCACTCTCGCTTAGGTGGAAGAAACCTATACTTTTCACAACGCAAATTGAAGTACTGAAAGGTTTTGCTTCTAAAATTGTCCCACAGCTGTGTTTGAAATTTTCCTCACAGTTTTATTCAACACTGGAGGTTACTTCCAGAAACTTACATTGCTTCACTCTAGCTCTATTTACTGAGGCAGTGCTAATGTGAGGTTTCATTTTATCTTTGATCTGTTTTCCTGTAAGAACTCAGTGTGACCTGAAGTCTTGATTTCCGCGATTCAGCAGCTAAACTTGAACGGGTTTGTCAGGACTTACTGATGCTCTCAAAGTGCATTATCGCCACATTATCATGTTTTAGATATCAAGAAAAGCATGTGAGCAAGGCTAAGGAGACACTGACCCACTAAGCTCCAGCTTACTAATGACAAAAAAAGAGAATTTATTCTTGGGAAACAGCGTGTAATTTACCATGAGAGCTTTTAAGAGTGGGTTAAACTTCAATTAAATGTTCAGTGAGTCAGACTGTCATCCTCACCTTGGAATTCTGAAACAGGTCAACACACGCTGCTATTTCATTCGGCTTTATTCACTCGACTTCATTCACTCAACAAAGAGCTTGAGAAGATGTTTAGGAAGATTTCACACTCCAGTGTATATTACTGCTTAGTCACATGCTATGACAAACAAAACAATTCTCTAAACCAACATAATTATCCGTAACGTGGAAATCTGTAAACTAGGCCTGTGCAGTGTAACATTAATCACTGAGAGAAGTGTTTTGTTATAATAACTCAACAGAAAGTGAGTTGTCCTACTTCTAAGTGTGCTGTTCTCAGCTGTGTGCGACTACCGGGACTACAACTGCAAAGATATGGGGAGTCATATATGCAGCTGCAGCCTATAAATTAGTGGTGTTAAACTTGGACAGGCATGTCACACAACAGGTGCATTGCCTGAATAAAGCTATGCTGCTTGGAGTAGTACTGAGATGTTCTGGTGGGGAGTTTTTTTTTTCTTTGCAGGGTGTGAATTCTGCATCCATATCTGATTTTAGAGGCTTATTATCTGATCATCACTATAGATTATGTACTGTAGCAATTGCTGTGCGGGCGTGCACAGTTTCAATAATTCCTATGGATATTACACTAGTATATGATGAAAGAGATAGAGAGATAGATACAGTAGATAGATAATAGATAGATAGATAGATAGATAGATAGATAGATAGATAGATAGATAGATAGATGTGTTTAGTTTGCACCATTATAATGACAAGAGTATCTAGGACCAGACTAACAACTTCCTGTCAACCTTCCTGTCATTGACAGTTCAGATACTACAGTATAAGCGCATATCCACAATGCTTCAATTGTATGGTAGTATATTATGTCTACAGTATGTAAAATCTACAGTTGTAGAGAATAAAGTGTACAGTACTTTAACCTTTTTCTTGAAAATCTAGAAGAAATTTGCATATCTAGTTGCAGATCTATTGGTTTGTAATGACACAGGAAGTCAGTCTGACACTAATAGCAAGAGCTGCTGGGAGAAAATGAAGGACAGCATTCAGAAATGGTTTTGACAAACATGTCTACATCCTCTCTCTAATGAATATAATGTGGATGTTATGACACAGTGCTGTAGCCTGGAGGAATAATATCACAGAATAACCCTGTTGTCTAAGCAAGAATCTCTGAGAGGTGATTCAGGCCACGTCCCCATCCATCTGTCCAATAATTAATTGTCTCTTCCGTTCATTACAATGCTTGCTGACATTTATGTCTAATGCAAGAAAGAATTCAAATGGGTTTTCATTATGTACTACATGGCAAAAGTATGTGAACACGTAACACTCAAATAGCATATGAACTAACTTCAACAGTCCTAAAATACTTTTAAGTTTGTCAAATTTCTCTAAAACATTTCGTACCCCTTCAAGTCCTCTGGGACCGTAATTTGAAACCCCCCTCCTCTAGAGGTTATTGTATGGTGTAGCAGTTAAATTGGTCTTGTCTGCAATTACGAGGCTGAGGCAAAACTGTTAATTGCACAGGGATGCCCACATACCTCTGACTATTTAACAGAATGGAAAAACTGGGATGGTGAGAGATTGTGAGAATATTTTCATTTGTTACCAGTCGTGAGTCATGACATCTACCTAATGGAAGTGCAAAACAAATTACGATTTATCCATCTCTTTGAAAAATTTTGCCACTGGTGGCAGTGTTTGAAAACTTCCCTCTGTCCTTTGGAGCACATGCCAGTGATGTGATACATTGCAGATGTCGTTCTCTGTGACTGGCAGTTGAGTTGATCAGTGTTTCAGCAGGAGTAGCAGATAATGTGCCAGGTAATTTCTCACGCCGCTGCTTCCTGTCAGGATGTGCTGAGGACACAAGTCGTCCGACATAAATGATAAAACTTTTTGATTAAGGTCTCTGGCTTTCCTAATTTAATCTTCTGCAAATCATTGCAGGATCTATTGTGGATGTTAGCAGAAGAGTGAGTTATGATGATATGATAATGTATGCTAAATCTACTTGTACTAATTCATAGCTGTACAGTCTAAGCCAAAGTAAATAAATGATGCTCCAACTTTTGCCAGAAAAAAAGGAAAAAAAAAAACTGAATTTTACAAACACTCTGTTCTGTAGAACAATGATGTCATCAGGAATGTGGGACTGCTGTTACTATGTCAGTAACGTTTCCTATTGACTACAGTGTTCCAGTGAAAACAAAAGATTTTGATGGTGTCAGGAAAATCCTCTTGGCTCTTGGTTCAGTTTTATTTTTATGTTTATTTATCAGTTGATAGGGAGAAAAAAAATCTTTTTTTCCCCTGTGGAACATTTACAGTATACACATTAGTTCACTATGCCACTGTGTACAGGTCTTATCTGATACAAAGCTCTATTTATGATGCCTCTTCCAGTGAACTTACTCCAAAACTTGCAGCCATAAGTCTTTAATAAATTCACATTCCAAAATGAATTCCACACTTAGACTATCACTAGTTATTTCCACGGTTTCTGGACATGGTGCTATAATGTAATGTTTTCTTGTGGTCATGTACTACTAGGGTTGCCAGTCATTTTCTATTAACTGCAAGGTCCCTTTTTTAATTTGTCTAAACTACTATGTATTCTTTTTCACTTTTTCAGTTTATACACTATAAAATTCAATTTTAATACAAAAAAATATATATTTCTCATGACAGTACATTTATACAATTTCTGCACATTTAATGAGGACAAGTTGATTATATGATGTTTTTGTGACATTTGATCATGGATTTAGTTTTATATGACAAAACAATTACTGGGTTATTAAGAAATAAATTAATACTTGGTCACACTTTATATTAGGTGGCCTTAACTACTATGTACTTATATCAAAAAGTAAGTACAATGTACTTGTTGTGGTCATATTTTATTGCAAAACACTTTTGCTTCTATTAAGGTGGGATACGGGTAGGGACAGGTTTGGCGGTATGGGTAGGTTTAAGGGTGGGTTAAGGTGTAAGGGATGGGTTAACAGTGTAATTGTAAATGTAATTACGGAAATTATTTACAGATGTAATTACATATAAGTATTTTTAAAAATATAAGTACAATATAAAAACAAGTATGTACACAATAAGTGCATTGTACCAATGATGTAAGTACATAGTAGTTAAGGCCACCTAAAATATAAAGTGGGACCTAATACTTAGTCTAATATACTAATATTTAGGACACGTCAATTTGAAACATTTATAATGTCACAAAAGATTTTTATTTCAAATAAATGCTGTTATTGTGAACTTCCTATTAATCAAGGAATCCTAAAAAAAGTATTTTGCTTTCCACAAAAATATTAAGAAGCACAATTGTTAACACTGATAAAAATAAATGTCTCTTAAGCACCAAACCAGCATATTAAAATTATTTCTGAAGAATCATGTGACACTGGAGTAATGGCTGCAATTTCCAATTCACAGGAATAAATTACATTTTAAATATATTAAAATAGAAAAGTTATTCTATAATTGTAGTTGTATTTCACAGTATTACTGTTTTTTTTGTAAACCTATATCTAATGGTAATACTATGGTTTTCTTTATACCTTAGTATACCATGTAAAGGCCAAGGTATATGACTAATCATACATAGTAATCATACAGTTCCATAGTATTTACCTAAGTACTAAGGTATTGCCATCTAATACCATCACTATACAAACTGTACTGCCACAGTATTTGTCGTAAAACATGAATATACAAAAAAAACTTTAAAATGCGACACAAAAGATCAAAATATATAGACAAAATATGAGTAAAAAAAGGAGATGCATGGCGTAATACGTCACGTCAACAACAGACGGATACACACTCTAGCATGCAGATACATCTCATTTTCAGAGCAGTGGGGAAAACAGAATTCAGAGATGGTGACACTACGAGACCACAGATGCTATGCTTCACTGTAGTTTTGGGATGGGCTGGGTCTCAGCGTTCTATTTTAAGTCTGTCCTGACCTCAGAACCTAGTTTGAAAGAATTGTGAAATATTACATCAGACCAAAGAGGAGTAATCTGAAATTGCCCTGACTTTGCTTCACTTTCACTTTCAGAATTCAAATTCAATTCAAATTCATTCATTCAAACCGATCACTTCCTCCTAACTCTTTTTTTTCCTCACAGTCTTACAGGCAGAACTGGGTGTCTTCTTGTAAGGGTGTGTCAGAAACAGAGAGGTCAGCAGGGTCACTGAGAGTTGTCAGGGTGTTTTGATCAAGCTAACAGTGAGAAAACATGAACACAATAAAGTCTGCAAAGACATACTTCTATAGTAAATCAAATTTGATATAATATGAACAATATGATCAAAGAATTTCAAGCCTCCAGATTTCTATTGTTTGCACACATATTACCTCCAGTCATTCATCCAGCACTTCTCTCCTCTGAGCTTTTGTCTGTCCTGTTTAGAGGTGAGTGCAGAGAAAATACTTCATTCATTTCTCCTGGAGCCTTTGAACGCTCCCACAAGAGCACTAAATATTTACTTGAGGTGCCTCTGTTTGTTTAAAGTTGGGAGACACACCAGAGAAGCTGAAGGGGCCGGTCGGGGGGGATCTTGAGACAAAACACCTCTTTGCTTGTGATGACTGCCAGACCACCAGGTTGGTCCTGCCTGTCTTCCTTTAAGCGCCATCACCTCTTTGCCTCCTTTTGAGGGCATGAGGGAGTGTAGACCACAGGCCTGCACTAACACATCTCTCTCTTTTTAAGGAATCCATACAGACTGAGCTTACTGTTACAGTTTTAGCTGGTCTTAAGATTGTATGTTTCACAATCATGGTATAGAGTTCAAGAAATGAAGAATAAATATTGCACACATCCAAATGATGTTAGTCATACAGTCAGTAAGCTCTTAAAGTACTTAAGATACAGTGATATTTCAAACATTTCTGTAGCTCAAATAGTAGTAGAACATGGTGGTTAAGTGCTTTGGATAAAAGGGTCTGTCAAGTTCATTTAAACAGGAGTCAATTGCTGTAAATCGTTCATTTGATGAAAATTTCAGGATATCAACTGCCTTGGAAAAATTATGTAAAGGAACGTAAAGGAAAGTAAAGCAATAAAGCAATTTTAGAGCCAGATTTCCTAAACAAGGCCAATTACCATGAGACCACAATTGCATAAAAATGTGGGTGATCTACTGACAATGTGCAAATTCACTCAGCCAGCTCATTTCCATAATGACCAATGCAATCTACCAAGAGCAGCACAAATTGGCTAAATGGATTAAGACACGCTTTTCTGAACATTAAATAATGGCACAAATACTAGTAAACTGACCACCACAGACCTTAGTAAAACATGTTACATCATTTATTTAAATACTCTCCAACCATTAATTTTGCATGTGAAATGCGTATGCAACAAGGTCAACCGCAAAAATATCTGTTCACGCCTCTTCAATGCTATTTTTTCACTTAGTAAATCCTGACAATTTTTTAACACCAAAAGAGGCGTTTGCACTAGTGCAAGCTGTTAGTAAATCCATCCCTTTAAAGCCTTCTATAAGTCATCTATTAACAAAAACCCCATTTACTTCCTTAATACTTAGCACCTTGTATTGTAATGTACGTCCTCTTTTAGATATAGAGTAATGGCATATTTAGGCTGTCCTTCCGGAAAACTTTCAGTATTTTTTTTTTTAAATCACCAATTGCTCTCATTTTACAGCCCTTTCACTAAAAGCTCCTGGCTCCACTCTGAAAAATCCATCTGATAAATAAAATCAATTTCTGCCCTTCTTATGTCTTTTAATACCGTAAGTCTGAAGAAATACTGAATAAAGTGGTAAAGTGAGGTGCAAAGTCCTATTTATGTTGACCTTAGGTAAAGTTTAACATTTGCCTTGAGGCACTGAAATACATGTTTTAAGTATACATATTTTCATTAGGTAGTGTATTACCAAAAGAACACAATAAACATGAATAATAAGTTTTACAAGACAAAAGCCAACACTTTAATTTCAACATAAACAGTACTAAGATGTTTTTAACACTGATGTTTTCAGCATATTAAAATGATTAATGAAGGATCATGTGTTGGCAAAACAAGAATGAATTACATTAAAAAACACATTAGAATAGATAACAGTTATTTTAAATAGGTGTAATATTTCACAATATTATTGTTTATACTCTATTTTTCAACAAATAAATGGTAAGCATAAGAGACATAAAAAATTGCCCCAAAAATTCAAATATTTCTTTGTGCTAATCATCTACAGAGTAACTTCCAGAGCAAAGTATGTCTAATACAGCAATGTAGTTCATTACAATCACGTTCCAAGGCCATGTGCCAATGTTTTCTGCCTGCTTTATCTGGTCTTTCAGACCTTAGCAGTTACAGCTGAGATCAGTGGGACAGTTAATCAGGGACCGGCACATATAGTGATTCAGCATCAACTGAAAACTGCTTCATCCCTTACTGCTCTCAAATATTTAACAGAGAGCTAATCAAATATTTAACAGACAACAATAATCTGGCGAGCAGATGAACAAGATGCTTTCCTCAACTGTTTCTGTACTGTTACAGTATTGAGTGCTGTTTACATTACCATATCCTTAAGTACCAGGGCACAGAGATGGAAACAGACAGTAATACCAAGGTATATTGATACCTACCGTGAGACTTAATGACTGCCATATTAATATACCAGGTTATTTACAAAGAATAACACACAACCAAAAAAGACAACAACATGGTATAACCATGATATCATATTTTAAAAAATAGTATGTTAGTGTAATATGCACACTTTTCTTAATGATTCCTTTCCGTCATTATTTATTTTTAGTCTTCCTTAATGAGTACTGCATGTGGAACAAAGAAAACTCATATTTAGTCTTAAAAAACACATGATAAAAAGGTTCCTCTGTAAAGATAATTGCTTTTACAGTATCTGTGGACATGTTGTTTCATGGATCAGCAGTTAATTCGATTTGTAGAGCCATTATTGAGGAATGCACTGACTCAATGCGTTGCAGTATTTGGCCTGAAGAACTGAGAATTATATACTGACAATGACTTCAATGGAACTGACTTTTCTCTCCTCGGAGCAGCTGACATGAAGTTATTTGCTAAACCGAGTTGTCAAGGCTCCATCTGTATTTTGTGCAAATGAATAGAACAATTGATGTTGACAAGCCTTAACAAGACAAAAATTCAGATATGAAAGCCATACAGTTCCTGGTCTGTCTCCCTTTTTTTCTGTCCTCCCACTCACCTCCTGTTCACTCATACCCATAATACAAAAGCACACGGCTCGATTTCTTTATTGTTCCTCACACTTTCGCCCTTGTGCATAATCTCTCTCACACACTGTCATGCTGAGAAGCTCCAAATGTTTATGTCCCATCAGTCTTTTTCTCCTCTGACCCTGCCGAGCCCCCGCAGAGTGACTTCTGACCTCCCACCTGTTACTTCCTGTCAGGAAGTTTAAAAAATGGGCTTTGGAATGATCAAGAAATGAATGAAATATTTATTTATTGCTTTTAACAATATTGCTGCAGGAATGAGACAGAAATTAGTTCTCTTTTTTTCTGGTTCAGTTTTTGTTTTTCTTTTGTTTTGTTTTTGTTAGTTAAACATCTTAAATATGTTTTTACATTTTCTTCTGTGGCAGAAAATACATCAGTAATACCTACTCATGATTTGTTTTACAGCCTTTACATGCCTTAAAAAAGGCAGCTGCTAACAAGTGGCTAAATGAGACTACAGAGGTTGTTAATGTCATTAAATCTCATGGCGTTGTCTTCTCACTATAGTCTTCTTTTACAGCCTTGTTGTGTTTATGCATTGTGTTAAACTTTTCTATATTAAACTCAGTTTTCTTTAAATCTTTACTTCTTCAGCTAACTGTTGAGTTAAACATGTCTGTCACAGAAAGGTTTTACTAAATTCTGACAAAATGTCACAGAGTTTTGTTACTTAAGCTGTTATCTTTGTCATATAGAAAAGCTTTCCAGGTAAGTGTTGTTTTTTGCTGCCTTTGTGAGGTCCATACGACACCTGATAGTCAAAACAAAATACTGCTTGCATTTACCAACATACGGAACAGCTTACATTTAATTGAATATTTCACATCAACACAGTGATTAATAAATCATCGGATTACCTGCAGCTTTAGGGTGACCCGGTATTGTATAACATCAACATATTGCTGCCATTCATATTCTATAGGCAGCATAGGCTGAACACTAAATCTGTTTACATTGAGTGCACAGATGTGGCAGTCATGTAAGGATTCAGTCTGCTCTCTGTGAACTCAACACCAGCAGGTTTCTCTGACATATTTAGGGGGACAGAGAGAGAGTTTCTGTGAAAAGAATTAACTAGATTCCTCCCTCAGAGGAGTGGAGATAAGACAGACAACTCTTCCATAAAGAGACAAAGAGATCGAGAGACTTAGACACAGACAGAAGAAGAAAGACAACACTATGATTCAGCAAAGACTGTCACTTCCTCCATATGGTGGCCGTTCTTCTCAGTGGGACTAATGAAAGGGGTAATAAATCCCTCTGTGGAACAGAGAAAAGAGGCAAGCGCTGAAAGTACACCTCAGATGGGGCACATCAGAATGTGTATCTCCTCGTCAGATGTTGAGCCTTAGGAAGATAGAAAGCACTGAACTCAATATGGCCCTGAGAGATTAGAGCATAATCACACTGAAGTTTCAGTGAAGCGCAGGTATTGAAGAAAATATTAAGCTTTGGAGAGACATAAATGTCACTTTGGGATTTACCACATCAATGCCCAAAGTCAATCATGATTGATCTAACCAGGCTTTGCGTCCTCTGTTAAGGATGTTAAGATTTATTATTTAATATTTTGTTTTAAATGAAGTATTCATAAGGTGAAACGATACGGGAAGACCTACAGCTTCTCAAAGGGTGACGGAAAAGCATGTGTAAAGACTTAAGGCTACAATTCACAAACACTACAGAGCTAAAGATGGCTGATTTATGTAATAACTGATCTGCAATATTCCTTTTTTTTTACCCAAAACAGTGCTGGTGCTCGCTTAGAATGATCTGTGGACTTCTGAGAACCAGCCCATACTTGCAAGAGCCAAATAACAATATGTCTGTCACCTGGCACAAACACACATTGCCATGTCCTAGAAGTAGCTTTAACCAGATGTAACTTATATCAGCATCGTTGTACCATCACAGCTGGTTTTAATGTAACATTCAGAAATTTTAAATTAAAGAAATTAAAATGTTAAAAAAAATCTATTTAAAGTTTTACATACATTCCAAGTAAAACCGATAGAAAATCAAAGTATTTGTTTTTTTTTTTTTTAGACAGAGGGGAAAAATAAAGTTGCTGGAGTTACTATGAAGTGTGAAAACTCATAAAGAATCATAAGTACTTCAATGATTCCCGTTCTGATTCTGATGCCACATAAGGATTCCATTAATAGGGTATAACTTGGCTAAATGCACCCTGAGGTAAAAGGCACCTTTGATATTGTTTTCCTCTAAACCATTAGATGGCACAAAAACATGTCGTAGCACTCTCTAAAACATTCGCTTTTCAAGATGCGCATGCAAATTTGTCTGATCCTTGATGCGATCGCGGGCTGCAGTGCAAAATTGATTATGTGCTTGTGCTTTGATGTTTTTTAAAAATGTTGTAGCTTTAAGTACCAAATGAGAATCACTAAAATGGATGCATATATTCTGAGACAAATGTCTTCTTAATGATTTTCAGTTTTGTTTAAGTTAATTAAATAAACAGTTTTTAAATAACAAAAGAATATTTAAAAGTATGGTATTTGGGGTAAAAAGCGATTGGGGCTAAAAAGCACAATAATTAACATGATAATTAATAGATGGCTGACTTTTCCATGTGCTGTTTTGACATGGTTAGATTCAGATGGTAACTATCATATATTATGTTGGTTGTCAGTCTTAGAGATGATCACCATGTTTACAATGAAACCATCATATTTAAAAACATGATTTTAATCAAATTCTATAATAAAATTTCATTTGTTATTACTACTGTACATCTATATTAAATTATTATGGGATCTCCGTCACTGCTTGAAGAGTCTTTACTTTTTGTATTTAAAAAAATATTTTTTATATTAACATATTTAAGACTATATTTATTAAACAAAAAAAAAAAATCTTTTATTTTTCAAAATAAGCAGAAAATAGTACAAACTAAAATTTGTTGCTCCATAAATGTTCAGTATCAATGTATATATTTTTTTCTGCAATTATACATTTTAGGCACAGTAAACAGCACATTTTTTCTTAAGGTGTGCCTTTAGCCCTGTTGTACCCTATGTCTTTTTGTACTTGCACAAGAATCTCCCTTCCCAGCAGTGTTCAAAATCTAGCAAACTACAACTACAACTAATAATAATTGTTTTTGGCATTTGAAATAAGACTGGATGCAAATAAAAATTTAAATTAGCTGAGAGAAAAGAAAAGAAAAAACACTTCACCTTAACATTAGACATATTGCCTAAATAAGAACTAAAATATTTAAAACTAAAACTGGAAAATGAAATTAAACATAATATTTAAACTATATATATATAGATATAGATATAGATATAGATAGATAGATATATGTAAACAGTCAATGAAGAGTTTTATTACCACCAACTGAACAGATCAGAAATGTCAACCAAACCGGCAATACTACTTTAATAATAATAATCTACTACTTTACTACTTTAATCAATAAGTATGAGTATGAGTATAGTGTAACTTGGCAATGTGGCTATTTCCAGCCTGACAGTTACAGGAGCTCCTGTATGAGGATAAAGAATCACTAAGATAATCACTGGAGATCAGTTAAGTAGTAAACTTCATAGAAACAAGACCAGACAATGAGCTGAGACAAGGTGTGTGCTTGTATGGCTGGCTGTGATTGGCTGAGGTGAGAACCGGATTCATGACAAAACTAAATGTTACTCTCAACCATTTAGCCAGTAATGGCCAATGAGTTTGTTTTCTACGATACATTAAAATGAATTTGCTCATAAGAGTAAATATGACTGGACTGGTCCTCTGAACTCCACTTGCTTTCAGACAGATCCCTATGACTGTCAGTTGAAGAAAGAAATTAGACGTTTCCTTATTCACATTTCCTTGTAACTGTCATTCCTGCTCCAGGTCAAATTTCAGAGTCAACTTTCCAAAACTGCCACTATCAGATAACAGCTCTAAACACATATTGAACAAAAGTTTTATTGTACTGCTGCTTGGATCTTTTTGTCACCTTCAAAAGATGTAGGATGTCATGTCAAGACATATTTCTATACACTGTACACACTGAGACAGCACTATTAAAAATGAATTCATGCTGTTGTCTGATTCATTATGGTGACCAGGCAAGTCCTGCCCCCTGCGAGTGTGCATCTGCTCCAGTGTGAAAGATTTCTCCTTCACACTCAAACAAACAAATTAAATTGGTCCACTTAATTAACACAATGAGCTACATGCTGCCTAGGGCTGTTGGTTTAATTTCCCTTGATGTTCAGTAAGTTAGGAAATTAATAACGGTAATTATTAGAGTCTAACTGTGGATAACTACCTGATCAGAGTTAGGTCAGTACCTTGATGCCAATTAGCAGTTTGGTGGTCAACATGGGTTACATTTAAACGATAACAAAGCTTGCACAGATATTTATTGCAAGAGCTTAAACCCACGTTTTCAAACTTTTTAATACCATGACCCCGCAAATATAATAATTTCTTTGCAATTTTTTTTTCTTTGCCTAGGTCAAATAAGTCCACAATTAAGTGTCAATAATATTCTCGTCTAAATTTAACCTATTTTATTATCTGCAAGTCAAAAAAGTTTGTTCGTTTTGAAAACTAATACAGTACTTTTCCTACACAAGCTGCACCATCACTCATGCACCTATTACTATTGCCATACATAAGCAATAGTAATAGCAAACACCACAATCTAAAATTTTATTAGCCGTGAGAAAAGTACATAAAACATCTGCTACTGTTCCATGTTACATAACCATCAAACAATATGCTTTAAAATAACGCCCACTTGTTTTATATCTAATCTTTCCAAATGGATAAATGTTCAGATATCCTGTTAAACAGCCCCTCCTCTTTAATGCGCCGTCTATTTAGGTCAGTCGTACAGTTTGGATTTGAATAACTCTTTAGTTTAATATTGTGTGTGTGCGTTAGTGTGTAGTTCTTTGTCCGTCGGTGTCTGTTGTCCTGGCATGCAGTGTGTTGGCAGGGAAACAAACACACTGTTTGTAGTAGCACTGACTCACAAATTAACAGAAGCTGGAAAATGGGCCAGTGAGACCAGCCCATCATCTCTCTATGGCTTTTTCAATCCATCTCTTTTCAACCTCTGCAGCTGCAGATTTTCAACTGGTTTGACTCACGCTTTCAATCTGAACTCTTAAAGATGTAAGCAGTGTGACTGTGTGCTGAAGATTTACCTGAATAGAACAGACTATTTATCGCCAATGAATTCAAACTATTCAGTATCTAACTAATACAACTCTGCATCTTCCTTCTTTCATTACATCCTTTTTCTCAAACTACCAACCTAATGAACCTATTTTATAGCAGTGTTACAGCTCAAAGTCCCATTTTATCCGCAATGACTGTTCTTTGTTGTCATCAGCGGCTTATCTTTTTTAACTTTCATTATTATTGCAAATTACATCACTATGACACGCCCCTACTGTGGGAACTGACCGGCTAATGAGAAATGACCTAAGGCTAAATTCTATTAACACGAAGGTGGGTGAATGGAGAGAAGATTAGGAGAGGAGTTTGAACTTGATTTTTTGTGTCAAAGGGTGTGGGAAAGGAAAGGTGACTGCCTGTGTAAATCTTATGTCACAGTTTTAAAGATCGAATTTAAAGAAAAAAATGTATCCATAATTCATTCAGAGGGCGTTTTTAAAATGTGGCTTATGTGAAAAAATAAATAAAAATAAGTCTTAAACTTTTAAAAGAAAAAAATACTTATACCTGTTTTACACCACAAACATAAGCAATACATATTTATTTCTGTGGCTATATTAACTATTTATAGCATTCACACAGTTCGCATAGGCAGTAAAAGTAGTTCCCATTCAGTCAGTCAGTTCTATCACTAGGGGTCGCACTTGAGAGCCAAGACACCTCTGACATCATTGAGAGCAGGCCTATGAAATTGCCGAGCAAAATTTGCATAGCTAGCCACGCCCCAGATATCCGGGTATAAATATGCCAGCATGCCATTCGCTTACTTGTTCTGTTCTGGAACCGATGGAGTGTCTCTCTCTGAGTAGCAGCATATCATTCACCTCTTCTAATCCTTGTTGCTGGATCTATTGCACAGGCAGGGAGTTTTATTTCTCATTCGGGGCTCAAGAAGTGGATGAGTTGTCAATCGCAGCATCAGAGGGTGGGCTGTAGCCTTCAGAAGTGGATGATTCAGCTGAACTTGCATCTCTGGGTGCTACATTCCAGTCTGAGGCTGATGCTGGGATGGTGGCTATGCTTACCCAGGCAGCTGAGAGCATCGGACTGGAGTGGACTCCACCATCCTGCCCTGAGCACTCTCGGCTGGATGATTGGTTCCTGGAGTCCGAGCACAACACTCAGCAATGCTCCACCCCAGTTCCTTTCTTCCCGGAAGTGCACAAGAAGCAGATTAAATCAGGGAAGGATCGGTGGGGAAGCACAATCTGGTTATTAGATTCCGGTGAGGTGCACAAAGATTGAATCTTCTGAGACCGCACCTTATCCTCCTTATGGGATCTTTCAGTGGTCCTTAAGACCTCACAGAGAGATCTGTTTGAGCCTCTTCAGTCTGTTGAGCTTAGTGCCCTCACTATGAAGATGGCCTTCCTGACTGTGCTCACTTCTGTTAGGAGGGTTTGGGATCTGCAAGCCCTCTCTGTCAGCGAAACATACCTAGAATTTGGGCCGGCAGACTCTCACGTTGTTCTGAGATCCCAGCCTGGATATGTGCCCAAGGTTCCCACTACTCTCTTTAGGGACAAAATGGTGACCCTGCAAGCTATTCCTTCTGATGAAGGAGACCCAGACCTGTCTCTATTGTGCCCGGCGTGAACCCTGCACATCTATTTGGGGCATACACAGAGTTTCAGATCATCTGAACACAGTTTTGTCTGCTTTGGAGGACAGCAGAAGGGGAAGGCTGGGATGTGGATGCGATTGTCGTTGCTTACCATGCCCCTTGGGAGTGAGAGCGCACTTGACCAGGGGCATTACTGCTTCGTCAGCTTTGGCAAATGGTGCCTTGCTAGCAGACATTTGTGGAGCTGTTGGCTGGGCTACACCTAATACATTCTCCAGATTTTACAATTCGGAATGGAACTGGATTCATGCAGAGTTCTGGGTACTAACATCTGAATTCAGATGACTGGCAAGGCATATAGCGCCTTTTCCTTCCCTGAGGTGATAATGCATGCTTTTGAGTCCAGTTTTAGTTACTTCACCCTGGACTACCCTTTTCAACAGTCAAGCGCTCTAACACAGCTGAGTTCAGTGAGAAACTCACTGAAACCCATTATTTGTAAGTATCCCTTGAGTGAACTCTCGTATAGGATTAGTGCTCCATATATTGTGGATCCCTATGGTGGTCCTATATGTGTATCTTCCACTGGTCAGCTCCTCTTAAGGACTTAGTGCTTTCCCAAGACAGAGTTCTGTGATTGGTTGTTCTCCCTCTTATGTGGAGCCCGCTACAGAAACGTTTTCTATGTAGTACTTTCTTCAGCAAGTTCAGCATGTCATCTCCCCTTCGTGTAGGATGTGGTCTCTATAGTAGTCTTTTCTCATTTGAGAAAGTGAACCTTTTCCTAATGTTAACAACAAGGTTCACCAGCCATTGAGTTTTTATTAGCATCTTTAAGCAAAATAAAAGGCTTCCAGCTGAGATAACCTCTGCCTGTATATGGCAACTCTCCCAAGGTGAAGGAGAAAAGAGGTCATTCTTCCTAGGCATTGGAAGGTTACAAGGAAGAGAAGTGCATTTGTTTGTGACATGCAGGTCTTGTCATCATCTGCACCACCGTGGACTCGTAACGCAGTTCAGCTAGTTGTGGAGCTTAGTACCCCTAGAGACCCCTAGTGTCAGAATTTCAAAACAACGTCAAAGTGACCGACTGAAAGGGAATGTCTTGGTTATGTATGGAAACCTTCATTCCCAGATAGAAGGAACAGATGTCCCTTATGCCACAACTCAGAACTGTCACTGAGTGGGTTGAGACTTGTCGATTTTGATCGACTCCTCAGAATACAAAGAGTGGGCAAATGCCACGCTGACCTGTTTATCCCAGGATATATGGGGCATGGCCAGCTTTGCAAATTTTGCTCGCTGATTTCACTGACCTTTTCTCGAAGTCAGAGGTGTCTAAGCTCCCACGTGCAAGTCCTAGTGTTGAAACTTTGACACATTGTCTCTGACTTAACTTGAAAATGCCATCTGTTAAGCATGATACATAACAGATAGTATTGTGTATCATTGACAAGGTCTCAACTAGCAGAATACGACAAGCATACTTGTTTCAGGAGACCAAACAATACCAAATACGTGTAAAAGTATACCAGGGTTGCCCACATTCGGTCCTGGAGGGTCAATGTCCTGCAGATTGTAGCTCTAACCCCAATTAGACACACCTGCTAATCAAGCTCTTACTAGGCATACTACAAACTTCCCAGCAGGTGTGTTAAGGCAAGTTGGATCTAAACTCTGCAGGACACTGGCCCTCCAGGACCGAGTTTGGACACCCCTGCAGTATACGTGGCTTTGGGCCACGTTTTGGTTTGTAGCTTCTACCAAACAGTAGTAAACCATAGTGTATTTGTTTAGAGCAGGTGTTCTGAATTCAAACAAGCCCAAACATAACACAACGCATAGATCAAGAGATAATTGTTATGAAATAGCATTATATGCTGCTTTGCTAAAGCTATAGGACATCCGGGATCTCATTGCATTGATGATGATGCAGGGTTTTCTAAAATCAACAAAAACTGTGTCTAATGCTAGGTACACACCACAGGATAATCACAGGCTGATTTTGGGCCGATTTCTCCCCTTCCAACAACCCTATGTAAAGTCCCGATTATTTCGGTGGTTCTAAAGATTATCTTATCAGATTTTCCTGTGGTGTGAGGTGTGTTAAGAGTGACTGAATCTGCTTGGAAGAACGTCAGAGGCACCCCAATTGCGAATTGCAAATATTCAACATGCTGAATATTTACAATCTGAAATCCTGATGTGTGGGGGGAACCCTGAGGACAAACGCACATACTATCTGGAGATTATCACGTGAAACGAAACAATATCCAATCAGAGAGCGAGCTGACAGAAGACAGAAACACTGGGTGTGTCTCAATCAGCTCCCTAGCTCCCAAGCTCATGCAACAGGACATCGTGTACACAAATTCGGTCACTGGTAAGCTCCCTGGATAACTACACATTGGGAGAGTGATCACTCGAATTCCAGTGACATCACTATGTACAACATCAACAGACAACATTGTAGAATGTCATCCTGGAATTAATAAACAACACACATGACAAATCTCATTTTGATATTATTTTGTATTCTCCTTAAACACATTACATGTTCTTAGAACATTTCAGCCAAATATTAAATAATAAATGTTAACTAGATGTGTTCATTACCTGTCTAGCGATGTTGAAATATACTAAAAACCAGTTTGTCTTTTCAAAACTTCCATTGTGTGTCATTATATTTTTTGTGTTGGCTCGTGTGATTTATAATTCACATTTCAGAAATGTGACGTTATTTCCGGTAAGGGAGCATAGTGAGCACTGATGTTATTCTCAAGTCTCTAGAGATTTTGCGAAATTTCCCCTGTTCACAGTCGGTACTCTGATTGAAAATCTGTTGGTGTGTGGTGTGCTGTCTTTGTCACATTGCAGCACACCACACACTATAGGAGCAAAACGGTTAAATCTAGGATTTTTTGTCCTAATCTTTGTGGTCTCTTACATTTTGAAGATCTTATAAGATTTTAAAAACCTTTTAGTGTGTACCCAGCATTAAGCATGGTGCGTTGGTATAGTGGGTGGGGGTGATGAGTAAAGACCAATCGGGAACTGCTTTTTACAGCGAGTGCACGCTTGAATTGGATTGATCTCTCACATTGACAGCTCTTGCATTTACCTTTCGCCATAGAATAGCGCACAACTAAACCTTCAGCACTCATCCACCAGTATCTTATTACTTATTCTTTACATCAGTAGTTCCCCTTCCTGGTCCTGGAGAACCACCAAAACTGCACATTTTAGATGTCTCCTTAATCAAACACACCTGATTCAACTCATCAGCTCATTAGTACAGACTCCAAGACAGGGGTATGCAAGTTTGGTTCTAGAGGAAAAAAAAAAATCACGTCACGTAACAGCAACAACATGAACAAACAATGAACGACTGTATTCTTTTAACTAACATTAACACAGATTAATAAATGTATTGTTCTATATTGAAACAACGCAGTGTTTACAGATTTTTTTAGAACAGGGAAAAAAAGTTCGGATAGGGAAAACTCTGGCTTCATGTAGACGAGTCCTTAGTGATCCTGAAGACACTGATTAGCTTGTTCAGGTGTGTTTGATTAGAGTTGGAGTTGAATATCCATTAGGGATGTCACAATACAATATAATATCGAACCGGTCAGTACGCCATCCACGGTTCAATACGCACTTGTGAATTGCGGTTTTTCGGTTTCGCATTTAAATAACTTACTTGTTTTATTTCTCTCGGAATTTGCTGTATGCGTGCCCGCGATTTCATGTGCTGAGATGAGGAAACGCTTCCCCGCTTATATTTGAAAAAGCAACACACGCAGAGCATCTTCCATTCTAATAACATGCAATGATAAGCCTTTCCAAACCTGTTGTCCAACAAAAGAGTTATAAAAACAAAAGTTATAAAAAAACATCATAACTTGTTTTTAATTCACAACATCAGTCGCGTGTTTGAAATAACTTCCTTATGTGATCTGATGTGGATTCTTATCACAGAATGAGGCAGACAATAAATTCTATACTCATATCTATGTATGTCAATTAGCATTGGCTTATGAAAATACACGAGATGGCTTGAAGAACAGAGATAAACCATATATTATGGCAGACGAGTGTTTATTGTCCTTACATTTTATCGTTAAAAACGTTTAAAGTTATATCTTGTTTTTATTCAGTTACAGCAATAGCGATGCCTTCATCCATATTAGAGAAGCTGGAACGGAACGTCATCAGTGCTACTTTGACGTGTATGTGGATTTTTCGCATGAGGGCACCCTTTGGCGTCCAGTATGAATGAAACCTGTTCTATTTTGCGTAAAACTCGAAAAAACAATACCTCTCTCAAAAGAAAAATTAAGCAGACAAATACTCAACCACGCTTTTTCCAGTGTACAGAGGTTTATGGGAGTATTTCGTTAATTTGTTGCCAAAAAAGTGGCAAGACATCAGAACCAAACCGAACTGAAAACCGTGGTATGTACTGAACCGTGGACTAACTGTATTGTTGCATCCCTACTATCCATGCTCCAAGACCTCAAATGTGTGTGTCAGGTAAGAGAGACATCAGAGAGACTTGGTTCTCCAGGACCAGGATTGGGAACTACTGCTTTACATAAATACATTGGGTGGACCAGCAATCAATCTGAGTGGGCCAGTACCACCTTGGCTCTTATGTATCCTTGAAGGAAATACTCAATGTAAATCACATTATTTTCAGTATAGATCCGTAGTTTTGTTCCGCAGCAGAAAGCACAACAGGGGTCTGCTGTTGCAGTTGCACTGCAGCTTTACTTGCATGCTGCTTGTGCCTGCAGTGTTAAAACAGGCTTTAGTCAGTATGTTTGTGCTGAAGCTCAACTCCCTTAGCTGAAACTAATCCCACAGCGCTCGCAGTCAGGTCATCCCAGGTCAGGTGTACTACAACCTACAACACGAAATGCCTGCTCATTCTTCAAACACCAGTTTCTTTTTAATATTGAGAGTAACTAGTGTAGAGCCAATATATTTAAACATAGCTTTTGTTTACATGAATTCAAAAGCAATCACAAATAAACTTATTTGCCCAATCACTATTATATAAGGCTATCAAATAATTTGCTTAACTTTATGCACAAATACCTATAAATTCCCATATTGTCTGGGATTGTTGCTTGTGTATGTGTGTGTTTGAGTCTGTTTGAGCTGCCTACATGTCACAAAGCACTAGTCTATACTAAGTCTTTCGCAGCTTACATTCAGCAGTCATCTCTTACACTGAGGTACCTATTGCATATACAAATACCCTTTCATTTAAGCCTGAGACAGACATAAATAGTCTCTACTGCAGAGTACTGACACATCACAGAACACATAGTAGAGAGTATATAACCATAATTCAGTCTATAATTCTGAAAACAAGCTCGTTTTTGGAGTAGAGCAACTAACACAGACTCTGACATCACAGACTGTTTCCTCAACAGCTGTTTGAGAAGACAGGCGTGTACTTTCGCGTGTGTACGCGGCTGCATGTTTGTCTTGGGGAGGTCTGCTTAAATATTCACAGAGGTGCCTTGCGCTCCCAGACTGTAAATGAGCAGGCTTACAGCGGGAGTCCTGATCTTTGGTGGTCCGAACATGTCTCTTTAAGTGTGTAAATCTGGACGGCTTAGTTTTCCAGTGCTGTTTTTTATGCCTAGAATGCACTCTGTGAACGCCAGCTCTCACACAGCTAACATGACCGAGAAAAAGCAGAAAGCCACTTGGCAGGTTGACAGCACAGGGTCAGCAGGGCCAGGCAAAACACAGACGCCGCCACCATCGTCACTGCCGTCTGATGGAAAGAGTGAAAAAAATGAAAAGGGAGAAAGAAATCGAGAAAAAGAAAAAGAGAGAGCATGTTTGCAACATGATATATTTAAAATGATTTTGCCAGTGATATAAAATTATGCAATTGTGTACTACGCAATTTTAATGCACATTAAGTAACTTGCGACTACAGTTTTGCAATCATTCATTTTCTTACGTTTACATTTTATTACTGCCTTAACTTCAGTAAGAAATGAAAAAGTTGAAGTTGAAAAGTTCAGTTTATTTCCTGAGTCAAAGTTAACTGTCCGTTTCAACAATTTTCCACCATCGCTATAAAATGTTCTTATGTAGCATTTTTCCATATATTAAAATGTAAAACTTATTTAGCTAGATTTTTGTTTATTATAACTATATATTGTTATATTGTTGAAAAAATCATATTGAATCTAACTGAGTAAAATGGTTGTTTGATGACAGTGAAATGAAAAAAACAATAATAATAACTTTTAAGCGATTTCAGAGTGAATACATAACTATTAAATGCTGTTATTTAAAGTTTTTATTCATCAAAAAATCTGGAAATAAGAATGTATCATGGTCTCCACAAAAATATTACAAATATAATAAAAAAAAATATACACAACTGTTTTCAACACTGATGTTAATATGATTTCTGAAGGATCATGAGAAACTGAAGACTGGCATAATGGCTTCTGAAAATTCAGCTTTGCCATCACAGAATAAGTTACATTTTAAAAACTTTTTAATTTGTAAATAAATGTTACATTTTAAATTGTAATAATCAAATAAATAATATAATATTAAATAAATGCAGCTTTGGTGAGCAAAACAAACTTCTTTATATCTATCTTATAAATGTATGACAACAAACAGCAAAGAGAGTGTGTGGTAACATATAGGCAGAGTGAAGAGTGATGTCAGCAGGAAGTGACATCGTTGTTTACAGGGGCCAGAGTTGGGTGGGGGAGAGGTTAAAGAAGGAGACGGCAAAGACAAAGACAGACAGTCCTGCAGTGTGCTCAGATCTTGCCGCAGTGGGGACCTCCATTCCAAACTGGGGGGAGGGATTACATAACACATGGAAAACCATCCAAAGAACGAAAACAGGCCAGCCTCTGTGTTGCCAAAGGAGCCTGTTCCACCCTCTCTCACAGCCTATAACAGCTGATGGATCCAATTTATCTAAACTGCAGTTCAACAGAGTTCTTAGAGTCTGCTCTCAAAAGTCACATACCAAAAGTTATACACAGAACAATGTTTAGTAGACTTTGTTCCCCAAAACTGACATACTAATAAAAATCAGATGAGAGTTTTTAAAAACACAACACAAAGTTAAATGTGAGCGGTTACCCATGCAAACTGAGCTGACACAATAAGACTCAAAAGAGCCCACCATCACATCTCTATACGAGTCTAGTCCTTAAATTTGAGTGTTTTACTTGATGGCAAAACCCCTCACAGGTTTTGCTTGTGTTCAAGTTGATCAGTGTGAGTTTGCCATGATGATCAACAGAAAGCTGCTTGGTTTGAAAGTGACTTCTGTGTGAGCAGTACTTCACGCATCAACACACTATTGACAATGGACCTTTTTTACCCATCAAATTTTGCTAATTTGACCGCACCTTAAAGACCCCAACATACAAGTTTTATTCATTCTTCACTTAGGGGTAAAAAGAGGTTTGAAATACATGAGCAATGTTATACTGCTAGCGAACATCTACATGCTTTTCTCTCAATAACACAATGCGTCAACATCAAAAATGACAGCGTGGAGAAAACAGCAGTAAAGAAAGCATCTGGTCACAGCAATGCAGATGTTTGTATCAGTTCTGCAGTTCCAGTAACATCATGTTAATTATACAGCACTTTATACAATAGACTGCTTTAAAGCAAGCATCTGTACAGTATTAAACATGATAAAACAGTGTCAGTGTCAAATAGATTTTACAACTTGTGCTCAATTTGTGCAAGGAAGTGCAAGTAAGTCAAACACTGTTTACAACGATGTCAGAAGATTCTGAAGTTTTAGGAGAAAATGAGATGTTTTTCGCCATACTCTACTTTTTGAGCCAGAGTACACAGACAATGAACTTAGACATGATTCGTAGTGTCGTGGACGCGCATCCCAGAGCCTGTGTTACACGAGCTATTGTGCTTAAAAAGTATATATTATTTTATATATATTCTATGTATATATTATTATAAAAAAAAATGGCTGATCGTTTTGCTAGATAAGACCCTTCTTCCTCGGCTGGGATCGTTTAGAGCCCTTTGAAACTGCATTTAAACTGCATTTTGGAAGTTAAAAATCGGGGCACCAATGAAGTCCATTACATGGAGAAAAATCCTGAATTTTTTTTCTCAAAAAACAATTTCTTCACGACTGAAGACACAAAGACATGAACATCTCGGATGACAAGGGGGTGAGTAAATTATTTGTAAATTGTTGTTCTGGAAGTGGACTTCTACTTTAAGCAACTCTTCAGTGTGTTCATGCTTCTGTTCGCATCTGACCTCAACAAGAAGTGAAACAGAGAAGATTTCCATGAAAGAAGTCACACCTACGTATTCACCATGGACCAGTGGTAGTTCGAAGAAGTTTATCAGCCAGAGCGAACTTTTCTGTTACATTTGCTTTGGAAAGCTGTTTCAAACTCCCAAAATGAAAGATGAAAACGGTCCATCTGACCAAATAGAACAGTAATGGAACATCTTTCCTCAACAAGCTGCAGGATTTGTGTCATCACTAATGTCCATATAGCACAAAGCAACAAAGTTTAATATTTGTATACAGTAATACAGTAATATTATAATACAGTTAGGTTTGTTTAATAGTGCAAGTTCTACTCTTCGTTATGTTTCATTTGCTAAATAAACAAAGGAAGTTCAACAAGACAAGAAGGTATTCAAGTGACGCACCAATATGCTCTGCAATCTGCCAAGTGCAGCAGGTCACTTGAAAAAAAAGTGTCTGCCAAGAGGACAGAGTGTATTATCTACTACTCAGAAGGTCTATTAGTTATTATTGGTTCCATTTCTAGGTTGTGATTAATGTAATAGCTTAATATTTCAGTCCTATATCTGAGGCCTATATATTTACATTTAGCTAAAACAGATGACACTGTTAACCATGGTCTTCACTGCAACTTTTGTCTCAGACTAACCCTGAAGCCGGGACAGACCTTGACTGTGTTTTAGTGTGTGGTCTACCTCCCTCAGTCAGACATATGCTGTCACTGCCAAGGGGAACCATATGAACCTGGAGAAGGCTGGGCCAGGCCAGGCCAGGGAAACCAATTTATTTTTCTGCTTACAAGCAACTGCTTACTTTTGCTGTAATAGAGTACTTATGAAAGAGCCTTACCGGTATTAGACATGGTTTGTCTCTTGCATGCAACTGTTTTTATGTACGCACCGGTTGCAGACTAAAATGTGTGGAATTAGTCTATGCTGTACACACAAATCTGAGCCGACCTGTGCACCACGCCTTAGCAATGTACACCTGTTATTCAACTTTACAAAGTCTCTGCATGCATGTGTCAGCTGACAATACAAAGGAAAAATGAAGAAGATAGGGTGAATGCTATATGTCCTGCAGAAATATTATGCCCTGGGCTGGAGACAAATCTTGCTTTGTTCAATATTTGGTATAATATTGATAATATTCGATAATATCGATAATATCGATAATATTCAATAAAGGATGTAGAATATTTGATATAAGTCTAAGGATTTTAAAACAAAATAGTTCAGTCAGGTTATTGAAAAGCTATTGGAAGAATATTTTAAAGAAGGGGGAATTGTTAATAGACAATGAAGGTGTAGCGGTGCAATGTGGCTGCACACAATTTCTCTGTGAAATGACACAGACAAAAGGAACTCAATCCGAGCAAACACATTGCAGCTGTTTTCTTAAGAACAATGGGTGTGTGTATGTGAATTATGGCAGTTAAAAGTAATTTAATATCTTTTTAGTACAAAAGTACTTTTAACAATCTATAATACAAACAAGATGACATGTAATGGATTATAAATTTAACTAGATACAATCAAATCGCAGCTATTTAGGAGACATAAGGAAACTTAAAATGTGAAAGAATAAGAAAAACTGCATTGAAAAAATGTTACAGAATGAATAGCCTTTTTTTATATTTGGCAGGTGGGAATATAAAATTGCTCTTTATTTATATTCAAGCAGACTCACATACATTAGACTAATTACTTGGGTCATAAACGATGCATTCCTAGTTGCATAATGTGAATAGGCATTACAAAACTCAACGTCAGCATACATGTAATACATCTAATACCATGCACATATGCCCTATTGTCAAAGCATCAATGTTATGCTTCAGTAATAAGATGAACACATGTGTGCTTCTGAAATAAAAAATCTAACTTATAACGCAGGGTAATGGAAAATAATGCAACACCTACCCTTTTTGCTCCAGATTTGATTCATTTGTCACTAATATTCCATTTCAGGTGTGGAGTTATTCTTTGGGCACTTCGTTTCGAGCCCTTTTCCATGTGCTCAGAGCACGCGCTCCGCAGCACGCGCTGCGTACAGTCACATACAGTCCATGACGTCACATTGCCCTAATACAGCGGCGACGGGAAAAAAAAATCACAGCTTTGTTCAGTCGGAATGGAAATAGATTCGTGCCAAAGCTAATCACTGCATTTAATCGAGCTCAGCACTGAGCATTTGAGAACGGAGAAAGCACGCAAAGAGTTGATGTGACAAGCATGATACCTAATGCAGGAATTGTCGTCTGAATTGGCAAATAATGTCATCAATCGGACATAATGTTGATTCAAATATAATAGATATAATAATCAGACATAATAGTTATAGGAGTTTATATAAACATATGACTAGGAATTCGCTATTAAAACATTTACCGAGTTTTCTACACATAAAATGTGTCCACACATGGTGTAAATTATGGGGTGGGGTGGGAGAGTCTGACAACTAGAAGCGAACCCCCAACAGAAGTCAAAATAACGCTTTATCTATCTGTCTATCTATCTATT
Source organism: Labeo calbasu (assembly GCA_019740295.1). Classification (NCBI taxonomy): domain Eukaryota; kingdom Metazoa; phylum Chordata; class Actinopteri; order Cypriniformes; family Cyprinidae; genus Labeo; species Labeo calbasu. The sequence goes on from JAHKKF010536048.1 coordinate 31,103, forward strand.
AAAATGTTTATATATAACTGTTAGTTTTACCTAGCCATCTAACTTTTCGATTTACTTCTGAATACTGAGATACATTTGAAAACGTACATATTGCATTCTTTTGAAATCTAAAAGCCATTGTATAATTCACACCTGCAGTGATGCTGCACTGATTTCTGAGTAGTTTGCAGCTCAGTAAACACAGCTCAGACTGCATTAGCAGAGCTCTGCCATATCCACAACAGATGCTTTATGAGCAACACAAACCCTGCAAGACTAGATGGGACTGTGGAATGAGTCACCTCTAAAATCTTAATGTGTCAACTATGGTAAATCACCTGAATTTTGTTGCTGTCAAAATCCCCTTCGTTGGGTTTCCTGGCAGCAGTCCTCACAATAACTTTGCAAAGCCTTTCACTTTTGTTGCTTATTTGAATGCCAAAAATGAAGGAGTCCAACTTTCATCTAGATGGGCGGGGAGGCAATTGAGCAGTTTTGTCTTTTGCAAGATTTTCTATGCTGACTTCATGAAAGAACGTGCAAAAACTTAATTATAAACAGGTGAAAACTTAAACTGACCTTTCTGACTGGGAAAATCCCTGAAAGGATTACCAGTTTGTCAAAGTAACAGTATCACACTTGTTGAACTGACAAGAATATATAAAATTTCCCCAATATTCCCCAAGCTTCTTTCAGAAATGTCTAATCTATATGTATAAGGAGTTTAGTGCAAAGAGACCAAGAGAGACCAGAGTCAAGTTCAGAAAGAAATTCATTTATGATTATGTGAAAACATGAAAAAAAAACCATATAGTGAAACAGAATATGGTTTATGAGAACACGTAGGTGATACAGATCCAAAAATACTTTTCTTAGGAAATATTAATTCATTATATACAAAAAAATACAAAAAAAATTTTACTTTAGGGATGTGCAGCCCTATTTTTTTCTCATTTTATTAATAAAAATAAATGACTTAAATACAAATTACTTTAACCACCTTAAATTTTAAACTGGCAGTTTTAAACATGAAAAAAACGGACAATATTCAAAAGAAAAAAATGCATTGGACATGCAACATGAACTATACACACCAACAGTTTAACTTGCATAAAAAAGCAGGGGGAGGGGGTCTCTTAAAAAGTCTTTTCACTTTGACTCTTGTGACACAGATCCATTAATGTGAACTCCGCAGCTGCTGCAGCCTGTGTTTTAACTGTTCACTCTTTCGCCTCAGCTGTTCTTTGATTGACAGCAGCCTTTGCTCATCCAACTGCATGCTGTGGATGCACTCTGTCGCCTTCTTTAGAATAACCACTTTAGCAGCTTTCTCGTTGTTCGCAACCTCAGGGATTTCGTCCCGTAGTGCGAAAAAGCTGAGTTTGAGTTCGTTTCTGCGTTGGCGCTCCAGCACATTGTGAGTCCTGCGTTTGTCATTGTCCTCAGAATCCGATGTCCTAGGACTCGTGCACTTGCGTTGCTTCGCATGCCTGTTGCTGCTGTTGTTGTTGCTGGGCTCCAATCGTAGCCTCTTGACAGCCGGCTGGTCGTGCCGCGTGGAGGGGTGGGCAGCGTAGTTGTGCTGGTGGGTGGAGACGTGACAGCGCTTCAACACCAGGGGACTGGGGTACCTCGATTCCGATGCCTCCGCCTCGTTCCTTTTCTGACGCTTTTCCACGGTCACCACATCAATTTCTTCCTCTTCTTCTTCTTCCTCCTCCTCCTCCTCCTCCTCTTCTTCTTCTTCTTCCTCCTCCTCCTCTTCTTCTTCATCTTCTGCAATTGAAATACAAAAAGATAAAATTAATAACTTACACAAAACATTAGTTCATTTAATACCTCATACTACGGCGCAATGGGAATTTAATGGAATTTGGCAATTGGCTTTCCACAAAGGGTAGGGTGGGGTGGGGTGGGGTGGGGGGAAATCTCTGCATTCCAGTCCCCGCCCACTTTCCTCATCAGCTGATATTTGAACATTGCAGTCTTTCCTACAGATCTGACTTGGATCTAGCAGAGGGGAGGTGGAGGGATCTTATGCAACTACCACTTGCACCGGTCATTGCATCAAGGGTATGAAGATAAGGTCCCGTGACCGGCACACCACCTCACTGGCGACATGTAAAGGTCACTTAAAAAAAAAAAAAAATGCAAGCACTTGGGCATGCAGTAACTAGCTAATTCAAAACTATGCAAGTCATAAATGACTAAATAATGCAAAACATACCAGAATCGCTGCCACTGCTGCTGGAGCTGTTAGGTGGAGTGTCCAGGACAAGCATGGGTTCTGATGGAGCAAGCTTGCTGGATTTGCTGGACTCTGTGAGGGGATATGGAAAGACCACTGAGGGGTCGATGCATTCTGATGCAGAGGTGCTCAGATCCTGCAAATAACTTGCATTGAGTCGATTTGTGCTGCTGTCAGACATCAGTTCCTTCCTAGCAGCGTGCAGGGACGCCAGTCTCTCAGAAACCACTTTCTCCAACTTGGCAGCGGCGGAAAAGCCGCTCCACATGCAGTCCTGGATGATGATGGACTTGATAAAGGACTGGGAGTAGTCCGCGTCGCAGATGAAGCTCTGGTTGACCACGTCGTCTCCCAGGAACTCGCTGACCATCTCCAGCTGTTCGGCGGTGGAGAGCGACTGTCTCCGGCTGGGAGAGAGGGGCGGTGTGGGCAGCAGCTCGAATTTCTTCCAAATGTCCTCGCTGGGAGCCGGAGGTTGAGTCTGTCCTTGCTGATGGTGATAGAAATCCTCATCGTCGTTGTCGAAGTAGAAATAGGGCTGGATGGAGTCGTAGTCGTAATCGTAGTTTTTATACGCCAAACTCGCACTCACCGGCATTTTGACACTTGTGAGGAAAAATACAAACTGGCATTATTATAGTGCATATGCAGCATCTAACTGAACATCACAACACAACGCTTTACCTAAAATGCACATATTTATACTATGCATAACATGCATGGGTGGAAGAACTAGCTAAATAATGAAACTAAATGACATCATGTGTAAAAACGCAGCGATTAAACCCCAAAGCGGGGTTACTATCAAAACATTTAAAAGCAGCGCTGCTTCTAGTGTATTCTTTGAGCGTGCAACATGCAAACTTCCACTAAAATCATAAAGATATCTGCACTCATATCACACATGTTGCCCTTTACGTCCAAAAGATGCATGCAACATCAAATGCCGGATCCTTACCGTGTATTTAACGAATGCAGTTTCAGAATGATTTCTTTCCAGACGCAATGCAATGAAAAAAGAACAAAAAATAAGGAGCAAAAAGTGAAATCCAACAGTTTACTCCGGTCTCTTGCAGCATAAGTGGAATCAGAGTCCTGGTCAAATGGAAAGTGATGGAAAATGTAATCAACGCTGCGCACTCGTGCACTTCTCTGATGCTGGACAGACTGATAGCCTGTGTGACAGTGGCAGGATGAATAAGTTCTGTAGCGCCCACTGACGTATGACTGCGCCACCAATGTTTCCCGCCAAACGCAAACACGGTTGTTTGCGTATTAAATGACACCACCAGGCTCACACATGAGAGATAAAAACACAACGACGTCTTTGAAACTATAACTAGCTTTTATTGATTTAGCATACATGTTACATCTATTTATGAATTCAATAAGTGTGGGACTATTTTCTCGCGGAAGCAAACATCTTAGCAGAAGCCGGTGGGCGGGGGATTTGACGTCATTGGAGTGACAGCTCACTATTTTTGAAATAGGATGAATTTTTTATTTTAGTAAACAGGGATACAAAATCAGATATTTTCTATTAATTTGTCTTATTCTGTTTAAACACGATAAAGATAATCAAAATGGGGTTGAAAGAAACCAAAGCAATGCACCTAGCACCGTCTTGATGTGAAGTTATATTTCTTATACCCTTGCTTTTTTAAATTACTTTATTTATCTCTTCATTTCCTTTTATCGTACATTTTGTGTGCTGACTAAAAAGAGTTTCTAGAATTTGTATGACTGTTACAAAGCATATAAAACGCATGAGCTGTAGAAATCATGCTGATAGAAACCAACAAGTTATAAGAATGCAGACTACTATGGATAATGATGTTAAAGCAAAACAATAAAGAAATGTAACCATCATCAACTACCACCTCAGCATGTCAGAGAATGTAAGTCATCCAGAGCAGTGTCACTGAACCAGGGGCCCGGGATCCACTAGGGGGCCTCAGTAAACATCCAAGGATGTTACAGAATGACTTAAATTATTAGGTTATAGTATAAAGATACAATATAATAAAGTACTGACACAGACAATGTGTCTCTTTTTAGACAAAAAGTTAAAAATCAGTGCACTAGATAATGCATATGAGTGTTTTGAATAAATGAAATGAATGAAATAAACTCAGTAATGGGAAATAACTGCTGGGTTTAGTAATTATGAAGTTAAATAAGGCAAAGAATAAAAATAAAATTTAGGACTTCAGTGATTTGGTGCCTTCTAGGTTCAGATTTATTTATATGCTGCAAAAATTTTTACTTAAATTATAAAGTAGGATTTTTTAATGAGTGCTTTCAGAAATCATTAGGTGACATAATCATTTAGTGGGAAAAAACATTCTAACATCAGTGAAACTAATATAATATAAAAGTTTTAGTTTGGTATTGTGTTGTGTTGTATCCAAAGATCTGTGAATAGAATTAACAGTCGGGTATTGCATCTATATTTACGGTCAAATTTTCTACAGTGTAAATAATGATCGGACTGCTGAGGTGCTTAGGATTTCAAAGACCCCACAACAGGACGGTTTGTATAATACGTTGGTATGTGGTGCCCTCTGCTGTCAACTACTATAATAAAAACGGTGATCAAGTTGCGAAATAAATACATAAATCACCTTCATAGCGCTGCGTCAACGCAACTTTACAGTGTTAAACAGGAAAATAATGTTTCGGTAATGCAAACAAAATTCTATTCTGCTGTAGGCCTAAAGCAGCTCTAAAAAAGAGGACAATACTAAACCGTCAGTTTTTAAGTAAAAGTCAGTTACTTGTTGATTCATTTCAGTTTAATAACAGTGTAAAGTTAATTAATCAAGGATTTAATTCAATTCATCTATAAAGCCGCTGTGTAGAAAACAGCGATGTCATCATCCAACTCAGTTTAGTTCTCATTCAATAGTGTCTGTGCAGTCACGTCAGTAATATTGCTAAGTCTTAATTATCCCCATATAACCAAGCCAAAAGGTGTCGGTGGCAAGGAATTCAAAATCAATTTGTGGCGAAATGGAGGAAAAAAAAAAAAAAAAAAAAAAAAAAACCTTGGAAGAAACCTGTCGGGGGGCCAGTTCTCCTCTGGCCAGATGAAACAACATGATGTGGTTTAATTCCAGGGTGCAATACAAGTCAGATTATTGATTGGTGTTATTCAGAATCTTCATTCAGTTCCTTCCGGTCTGGTGAGGCTAGCTGAGGATTTGTGTCCAAAAACCAATAAACAAAAAACAATAAATAACGAATTAAAATAAATGCATATTTAGGACCATGGATTTTACTTAATCTTCTGTTCGTAAAATCATTTGAAAATATTTTGTTTGTGAATTAACTGTTTATTAGATATAAACACATATATACTTAAAACTCGCTAAATGCCAGCCTCAGCCCAATCAGAAGTACAGAAGAAACCTATATAAAGGAGCCTGATAAAAATGCTTCTTTTAAATATATGAAGAGTTCAGACGCAAAACCAGCTAAAAGCCATCTCGGTCAAAAATGAGATAATGATACTGAGTGAATGCTCCTGACACATAGTATACGTGCATCAAATACTTTTACTTCAAACTCGCTAAATTCCAGCCTCAGCCCAATCAGAAGTACCAGTACTTACATAGAACAAGTAGCCAGAAAGAAATGGATTTAGAGGCTTTTGCATTCTTTTCATATATATATATATATAAGAATCTAAAAGCTAGAAGAATCTAGAATACATACTCTTTATATATATATATATATATATATATATATATATATATATATATATATATATGTGAACACACATTGTACATATCTACTCTGACTTTTGCTAATGAACACATACTGCTGACAGCTAAAAGAATCTAGAAACTTAATGTAATATCAATGATTTCTTAGGCATACTCTTAATATACAGTGGCTTAATAAACATACTTGCAAATTCCCCTGTAACAACTCTACACTGCATTAATTCACTACTATGATAATCTTTCTCAATGTAAACATTTTACTGACCCTTACTGTTGAAACACAGGCTGTGTTTGCTTACACTGAAGATGGCAGGTTGATTTATAGCAGTCTGCGAGTTTCCCCGGACTGTCTCTCAAATAACATCCAGTGGAGGGCAGCAGAGATTAAAAATAATAAACACGTAACTTTCTATTTTAACTTAATAAACTATTTCCGTTGACATTTTATTCTAATAGCACTGTTCTAAGACGAAGACAAACTAATGTTCCATAGGAAACAATAAATCAATCCTCATCATTCTTGGTACCACCCAATTAGACTGACGCGAACAGCTGGAGAAGGGTTGGTGTTGTGACGCCCCACGTGTGTTTTGCACGAGAATAAATAACACGCGCGAGCACACATAGCCGACAGCCCTTCAGCCTGTTAGACAATAAAATGCTGAATTTCCAGAGGTTTCCTACATCAGCACTTTGTGACAGTGAGATTTAATTCGCGGGTGAATGACATGATGATATAATGCGAAATTTTTGGATGACCTTCTCATCGGAAGCGCTGGGAATGACAATGTCTCCAGTTTTTCCAGTTTTACCTCAGGCAGCTGGAAGCCGCAAGCCATAAAGCAAGTCTTCAGTGCAAGCCCGACACGGACGAATGCCTTAAATATTATTGTCATCATTCGTAATGATGGACTGTCTATCACGCACTGCGTACTGGCCTCTTATTCGCTTTCTGCTGCCGCTAGCCATTACTAATATAGCCATCGACTTTGGAGAACAGGTGAGATATAATGCCTTTGAACTTGTACACTCTGCTATTTTGACATGCAACCGATTTGTACAGCACGAACACCAGTGAAATGTTTGTAAATATACAAGTTAGGCGTGTTTAGATGCATTAATATCAGATTGAGCCCAATAATGCTGAGTTACTAATTTACTGATTATGAATTTAATCTCTAGGGTAGCGTGGCGTAGTGGTGAGCTAGTAATTTAAAGGTTTTAGGTTCAGATCTTACTAGGGTTGATCCGTGACGTGCCCTTGTACCATTGAGCAAAGAAACTTAATAATGAAGGTAGATTTTAAAAGTTAAACTGTGTTGGCTGTTTTGTTATGGTCTAGTGATTTTGTATGTTACCTTCTACATTTCTATTATTTTGTGAATTGTTTTGTCCTTCATAATTTAAATGTTTAACAAAAAACCGTACCCTAAAAAATATGCACTTGTTTAAAAGTGTGACAGCTGCTAGCCCCGGCCTCCCATAAGTGTAAGTTGCTTTGGAGCATTAGCCGGATTCTAACAACTTGTTGTCCAGATGCCTTTTGTCAGGCATCACTGCAAATAAAACTATGTTCTATCTCTGGCACTTACTGCATGGATAACCATTTGCTTTAAATTATTAATTTAATTTCCCTGAATGCAGTGGGTTTTAAATCAGTTCTCAAAGATGTCACCTCTGGTTGTATGAGTATTCCTCTTGCATAACAAGCTACCAAGACTGCCGCTGTCCCTTAAAGTAAAACAAAAGCTAAATTACAGGTTACAATCTGGTTACTGAGTCTGAGGAAACTACTGAATAGAATAAAAACCAGTTAGAGTAGATTTCCTAAGTGAAAATGGGGTCAAGACCTACCTTTATCTTTAAGAAGTGTTCTTCTTAAATTCTTAAATTCATTCTTTGCTTTTAATAAAAAAAAAAAAAAAAAAAAAAAAAACGGGTAGCAACAAAAATTATACATGCATAGATATACATACATGCATATAAACCTACATTATGTGTAATCTTTACCCTTTGTATATACTGCAGTTAACCCTTGATAACATCTTTTTAAACTTGTTGTCAGGTTTGGTGGCACAAACTGTCCTTGTGCAATGTCACTACTGTTAAACCACCAGGGAAATATGTGGAAAGGCATGTTAGAATCACTGTTATGTATTTGTTTGAATATATATGTCACAGCTAGATGCTTTTACACTCATCATACAGTAATTGACAGTGGGCCAGTGAAAGATTCACTGTGAAGTAATTCACTTTTTTGTTTTTAATTCACATTTTATGCTGTCAGGACATACTGCAGATATGCACTTAATGGTTAGTAATCAAAGGATGGTTCATCGAGTTCTTTTGGGTGCAAAGCTCAGCCAAGTTGGGTTTGAGAAATAGGTTCAGGCAATGTTTATTTTCGCTACCGGTGTGTGTGTGCGCGTTTGACCGAGGAGTAGACAGGGTAAGGATTAGTCTTACGTAACTAACGTGTGAGTGTATTTATAGCAGCACTCATTGTCTCTTTGTTTCTCCTGTTCTTGCTCTGCTATAGGCAGCTACACAGCTAAACTGGAGAGAAACTGTAGTTTTCCATATAGTCTATACAAGTCTAGTTTTTACATGCACTGCTCAAAAAAAAAATAAGGGAATACTTAAATCACATATTGGATCTTGATAAACAAAGTAATCAAGTTGCAAATCTTTACTTATATACATTTTGTAACTTACAAGATCAAAATTATGTGATAATAGTCAGTGGAAGCCAAAAGCATCTGGATTCATAATCACACTGAAAATCAAAAGAAAAAAAATTTCATCATGGCAACTTTCATAATGTAAGTCAGTAGTGTTTATGGCCTACACGTGCCTGTGTGTACTCCTGAGAATGTCTGGGTGTGCTCCTGATGAGATAGCAGATGGTTTCCTAGAGGATCTCCTGCCAGACCTGGATCAGGGCATCACTAAGCTCGTGGACAGTCTGTGGTGCTAAGTAGCGGATTTGGATGCTCCAATACATAACATCCCAGAGGTTCTCAATTGGATTCCGGTCTGGGGAACGTGAGGGCAAGTCAGTGGCATCAATGCTTTCGTCATCCAGAAGCTGCCTACACACTCTGACCACATGTGGCTGTGTAAGATCTGACAGTGGCTCTGAGCATTTCATTTTGACAGTTTGATCAGAAACATGCACACAAGTAGCCTGCTGGAGGTCATTTTAGAGGGCTCTGGCAGGGCTCCTCCTATTCCTCCTTGCACAAAGGAGCAGATGGGCAACTGCTGGGTTGTTGCCCTGTCTAGCTATTCTCATGGCCTGTCTTCTGGTATTTCCTCCATGCTTTTGAAACTGGGAGACACACCAAACCTCCTTGTGATGGCATGTTTGGCTGTGCCAATCTAGAGGAGTTGGACTACATGTGCAACTTGTTTGGGCTGCAGGTACTGCCTCATGCTACAAGTAGTCATAAACACCCTAACAAAACACAAATCAGTCAGGAAGGATAAGGAGACTTGTCTGTGGCCAACACCTGCAAAACCATTTCCTTTTAGTTGTCTTGCTGTTGCCTCTGTAGTGTACAAGTTGGCACTTTCATTTGCTTGCAAAAAGATAAAACTTGTGCTTCCTATCCCTCTGGTGATTAAGTGTGTGTGTATGCATATAAAAGCATGCATATCCTGTATGTATACATATACACACACACAAATGCAACAATGAAACATGCCTTCTCTCTTTCACATGTCTGTTTCAGGCTCTAAACAGGGGCATCGCTTCTGTGAAAGAGGACAGGGTTGAAATGTTGGCCAGCTATGGTCTGGCATACTCGCTTATGAAGTTCTTCACTGGACCCATGAGTGACTTCAAAAATGTGGGGCTCGTGTTTGTCAACAGTAAGAAGGAGAGAACCAAGGCGGTCCTCTGCATGGTTGTGGCTGGGGTCATTGCCATCATCCTTCATATCCTAATAGGTATGTCTGTCTTGCGAAAAAAAAAAAGTTACTCAAATGTAACAGCAAACAAACCACTGTTTAAAGTTAAAGTTTCATGTTGGCAACAATGTTCATTTTCAAACTGAAAAGCAGCTGCTAATTTAGCAACTAAAATGCAGATTCTTTTGGATAATTTTGGATAATAGTTCCTCAATGGAAAACCTTTATTAAAAATTGCCATGTTTCCTCAGCTTACACAGATCTGGGCTACTACATCATAAATAAGCTTCACCATGTGGATGATTCAGTTGGAAACAAGACAAGAAGGGCGTTCTTGTACCTCGCAATATTTCCACTATTAGATGCAATGGTGAGTATGAACATATTATAACTTAGTATGAGATTCAAGATGCAAAAATGTAAAAATACAGTCAATTTTTCAAGTTGATTGTATTCCAATATTACTTTTTTTATCACAAAATGCAAATGGATCATGTTGAGCACGGTGCAAATTTGGTATACAGACTTTTGAGCACTATGTTCTGTGTACTGCACTTGTTGGCAATTATAATATGGGATAACTTCCATGTGGTATTCCAGACACTTCACCTACTGCAGAAATGGTCAAAACAGAATGGTCAAAGCATTCATTTGTACTGATTTGATTTTGCTCCAAAGGCGTGGATTCATGCTGGCATCCTCCTGAAGCACAAGTACAGCCTGTTAGTGGGATCTGCTTCCATCTCTGATGTTGTTGCGCAGGTAACAGTACCAAAGTGCCCTCTGTAAACTTTTGTATGCTAAGTTGCTATCATCACCTCTTGTGGCGCAATTGAAAAAAAGTGTTGTACTGAATTTAAATGTCAGATTTTGGTCAACAGAGAGGCAGAGAAAAAGCAGGAGATGAAGTGATGTTACAACTGATCAGAGTTTATTAAATAAGTTTTGTCTTTCTTGATGTTTAATAGGCCTTCTGACTAGCACAGCTTTATTATAACAAGCAAAGGCAAACGAAAATGACTGCTTCACAATGTTGTCCTTGTCTTTGACTTTAAATGGACAATTTGTCTTATTTCTAACGAATTGCCTTATTTGCCTTATTTATAGCCACAAAGATGTGATTAAAATAAAAATAATATCAAAACAATGTAAAATGGAAATCGTATATATACGCTGCTGTTCAAAAGTTCTGGCTTTATATGATTTTTAAAATGTTTTCTAAATTTTTTCTATGCAAATGAATCAACTGAATTTAATCATGTATATAGTTTTACAAAGAGCTCAAAGAAAGCACATAACTTTAGTAATTTTAAAAGCTTTTATATGCTAAAGTTTATTTATGTGTATAGAATTAAATTTAAATGCAAAGTTTATTATTAATTATAATATTATGATTAATACTATAAAAAGAATATAATAATAATAATAATAATAATAAATAATATTACAATTAATATAATATTAATTCTAATTCATAATATACATATAATAAATAATTCGCAGCAAAAGATGGGCCATTTTTGTCTCTAAATCTCTTGCGTAAACTGCTTTAATTTGAAACTAAAGATACAGGGGGAGTGGCATTATTACAGATATATGTATATCAGATATATGTTACTTTGCTCACTGCTGATTGGCCCAGTTTGGGTTTACGATCTCTAACCCAGAATTAAATCTGCTTATATGGCATGTGACCATGACAAAATATTATGGAGCACCAGTGCGACTGACCTGATTTTGCTCAGTGCTCAGTTCTCAAATCCTCTCAATATACCAAGTGTAGAGTTTGTAAATGTGATACTGATTCAGTACAACAATTCAATAAACAAGAAGTTAATATTAAGTGACTTACATTATCTGATGTAACACTATTGCCTGATTTTGCACAATTTTGTCAACAAAAATAGTTTGAAACGAAGTCACAGCCAAGCCGCTGCACATTTCCATTAAAACACAGCGGTGTTTCGTTATGAATGAACGTGCATTTTTAAACTTATCTAGTGAGTCAGTGATTCAATTACCCATTCATAAAGACAGTCACTTGCTTCATTCCTGAATAAATCAGCCATTCGAACGAATCAAATGAATGAATGATTCATTGATAAAATCACTGACCTGCTGCCACTGCTTCTACTGCTACTGGCAGTTTTAATTTAATTTTTATAGTATAATGCTAGTGATTTAAATCTTTGAATATTTCTATATTAAATTGTTACATCTAAAACATTAATTTAAACAAATGTATGCATTTAATTGCACTTATGTCACCTCTGAGCCTTATTAAACGCCTGAAAATACACCTACGATCCACTTTTGCGTTCTTCTGCGCCACCTCTGTAGTACAAATTAATTTTGTTAATAGTGATTTCATATGATTGATAACTTCTTCTTCTTTTTCTACTGTTCTTGTTCTATTGTTTTAATTAGAAATTTTAAAAAAGCTTATCAATATAATTTTTTGAATTTGACATAAAAGATGACATACTTGCAATAAAATTAGAAAAATGCCATTACAGAGGTAAAAAAAAAGCCCCTGTAAATCAGTCAAATATCACCTCGTAATTGGAAGGCAATTTTTTTTTTTATCAGAATTTTTGATTATTGATCAGAAGGTACAAATTTCTTTTTTGACTGTGCTTCTAAATTTTTAAAATTAGTAGCAGGAGTGCTCCTAAAAAGAAAATTAAGTGTAGAGCCCTGAGAAGTCAGCACGGAATCATTTTGCCAACACTATCCTGCACCTTTTATTATAATAAAATATCTTCGAGACATTATATTACTCAGCAACGAGGTGTTTCTTGAAGTAACTAATCACACAGTTTAATTGTTTGTAGAGAGACAAACCGATAATTCACACACACAATTTTTATCCTCTCTCTCTCTCTCAAAATGGCCATATCAAAAAATCATGTAGTTTGCATCATTGGATATAGCAGTCATTTAACATTTCTGTGGTAAAACGAATTTCGAAACTCGCACTCTGCTTCTGTGAATGGTAAACCCCGCCTGCTTTGATTTGATTGCCTATTGACGAGTGCTGTTAGACCGCTGAGCAGGCCAGGCTGAAAATGTAACTTTAAAACCGTTTTGTCATCCTAAAAAACAGAGCGCTGTGTAATAGTGCAAAAATAGTCATACATCAACGCTATAAGCACAACACAAAAACAAAAAAACGTTTAAACATTTTAATGTAATCTAATAATCAATATTTAAAATTTCATTTCATTAAACTAATATTAAATAGTTTAACATATATACAATTTTTGGCACATCATGTATATGTAAATCTGTGTTACCTGCCAAAGGGCTATTTTGAGCACTCATTTTGCATTACAGATTTGCATATAGCATGTAACAGAAACAACATCTCTTTTCAGCATCTTTTTTCACTATTGGATGCATAAATATTTTTGCAGGCTTGTAATGTGTTTAAACACGTACTTAAACTTGCCCAATATTTAACTGACTCTTGACTCTTCTTTTCGCCTGCAGATAATATTTGTGGCGATTCTTCTCCAGAGTAACCTGGAATGTTTAGAGCCTCTTCTTATTCCCATTCTCTCTCTGTACATGGGAGCTCTGGTGCGGTTCACAGTCGTAGGACTGGGCTACTACTGTAACGTCCACGACAACATTCCTGAATCAACCAGCCTAGAACATGGGGTACGTTCTAGGCAGATTTTTTGCAGAGAAATCAGAGAGTTGCTTCTTATATTCAGTGTGCTTGTGGTCACTTCCAGGGCGACGCCACCATAAGGAAGATGCTTAGTTTCTGGTGGCCGCTTGCCCTCATTTTGGCCACTCAGCGTATCAGCAGGCCCATCGTCAATCTGTTTGTCTCTCGGGACCTCAAAGGTAGCACAGCATCAACTGAAGTAAGTACAGATGGTTGCTAACAGTCAACAGCAATGCACAGCAACCTGTTGTAACCGAATTGTATGTTTGCTAGGCGGTAGCAGTACTAACAGCAACATATCCGGTTGGTCACATGCCCTACGGCTGGTTAACAGAACTGCGTGCCGTCTATCCAGCTTTTGATAAGGTAGGTGGTGGTTTTGACTAGCAACTGCTTAGCAACACCCTGGCAACCTCTATGAATGTCAGAGCAGTCAAAACAAACAACAAATATATAAAAATGTAGTTCCCATCCTGTTTTGTTCTTTGGTATGAGATTTATATAAGACCTTAGTAGCTTTTATTTGTTTGGTTTGTCCCGAGGCTTTGGAAAGTTTTTTTAGTCAACACCCACTGACTAGTTTTCACAATAAAATGCCTCGTCCTGCAGACCTGTAATTATGTACCATTCAAAGACCTACAACAGTCAGACTGATTCAAATGACATCATATGCCTGATTCAACATGTTTAAGTTTTGCCCCTTTCTGATTTGAAACATCACCAGTATGAGCTTTTTGTGGTTTAAGAGGCATTAGGTTTTAATTTTGTGGTTGTGTTAGTGAGACAGATTGAAAGATTTAGGTTGGGGAGAACTTGTTTTGTAACTTCTAAATGATGTTTTTGCTTTCACCAGCACTCAATGTTCTTCTGGTAGACAAGAACATGGTTTTCATTGTTGATGCACATAGTTGTGTAGTGGGTGTGAAAATATCTTTCTTGTTTTAGAGGGTTTGCTGGATGGTGACAGATTAATATGTTTACGTATGCTCTGAATGTATTATACATTTTTTTATATTATTAAATCATGTAAAAAGTGTTTCCCCACAAGCATAATGGCTTAGCTTTAATTTTTTTTTTTATTATTATTATTTTTTTTAACCTGTGCATAATTTGGAAAGTAAACAATAGTATCTATTCTTTTTTTTTTTAACAGAATAACCCTACTAATAAATTAGCCGGTGGTCTGACGGTCACCAAATCACATATCAAGAAGTTCACCCTTTGCTGTTTTCTCCTCTCCTTAACGGTAAGATCTAAATAAAAAGTGACAGTAAAGACATTTATGATGTTAAAAAATATTTCTATTTCAATAAATACTGTTATTTTGAACATTCTATTCATCGAAGTATCCTGAAAAAAGTGTTTTATTGATTTCACAAATGTATTAAGCAGTACAGCGGGTTTCAACAGCGATGTTAATAATAAATGTTATTAATAGGAAATCAGTTAAACTTTAAACTATATTAAAAAAAGTTCTTTTAAATTGTAATAATATTATTAATATTACTGTTTTTACTGTATTTTTGAGTTACTGTATGCAAGAAAATGTCTTACTTGCCCCAAACTTTTGCACAGTAGTGTAAAGCTTTTTTTAAACCTCAAGCCTACAGTTAACCTACATTAAAAAATAATAATAAAAAAAGTGCGGAACCTGATTTACATACATGTGCCCAGAGGATATTTTTATGATGTTTTGGATTTCATTTGGTATGTCAAGGCTAAGTCTGTTCAGATCAGCCGCTCAAGTTCCAACACAAAACATGGATCATCTCCTGCATGTGAAAATGGTGTGCATTTTTCACATGCCATACAATCAGTAAATACTGATTTCAGTTCCCACGTTGGTAGTAAACCCATTTTTCTTCTGTTTACTTGTCCTGCTCTGATCTGAAGGCCTGCAGACAAAAAAAAAAAACAGGTTAAAATGAGTCACACACACATTTATTTATATCATGTAAAGTCCAGTGGTTTGTTTTAGAACACCAACAGGGTTGTTGAAAAGCAGATGTCAGATATATGGTGAAGGTTTTACTTTATCCCAAACAAAAAAATGATGTAAAATCAAATAAAACTGTTTTTTAAGAAATGTAATGAGAATAAACAATGTATCCAAGTTGTGCACAGACAAAAAATTCTATAGAAGCTTGGTTAGATGAGTTTTTGCCATTTGTTTTTGGTTTCCGTGACATGACTTGTAGGTGTGTTTTGGGTAATTATGGATTAGAGGATCAAATAAAATTAAGATTAAGAAAAACATCTGGGTAGATCTAGCACACCCACTTTTCTGAATGGAGATGTAACACCTGTGGCAACAGTGGAGACGTCTCAAAACAGAAAAAATCTTTGGCAGCTTTCCTGCTTCTTGTTTCATAATGACTGGAGAAAAAAAAGAACAAATAGCAGAGAATATTTTTTAACAAACCATGCAACAATCAAAAGTAATTGGATAAAAGTTTTAATTTATTTTATTTTATCATTTGAATTATGAGAAAAATACAAAAATGTTAATGCTGCTGTTACACAGGTCTACAGGATTTCAGTTGGTGTTCCAAGACAATAGCTGTAAAAAAAAATCTTTTTTTTTTTTTTTTTTTTAAAGATTTATTTTTTGGCATTTTTGCCTTTATTAGGATATGACAGATCAGAACTGACAGGAAGTGAAGTGGGAGAGAGATAGGGGTGGGGGCGGGAAAGGTCCTCGTGTCAGGATTTGAACTCGGGACGCCCGTAGCGCAACAGAACTATATGTCTGTATTTGATATTAAAACCACAAACTCATGATGTTGGTTATTTGTCTTTATAGCCCAGGATGAGCATGCATTGATATGCTGGTCTGCCACATTACACATTTTATTGTTTTTTGTCAGTGCTATCCACACATTCATCCCTTCATTTGGATTTCAGTGTAAAAGTAAAAGAGTAAGGGAAAAAGTTCTAAAGTGTTCGTGACAAGAACTGTGGTATGAGTGAGCACTGCAGCTTAAAGTCAAGTGCACATTATATGACTCAAGCCCATGGCATATTAACTTGGTCAGATGTGGAGGATCTTTCACTGTAAACAGGCATGCCAGGCCTTTCAGATTCTATTGTGTCAGAATAGAGGAATGCCCGTAGGCAGGGCGTCAAGCAGGCTTGACGTGAGACAGTTGCGTAATCTGGTTTTGCTGGAATGAGAAGAGTCTCATAACAAAGACACAGTCAAAACTGACTGGCACATCAAGGATTAAGTGTAATGAAGGAGTAGAAACAATATATACACTAGAGATAATCCATATAGTGGTATTCATTATTATTTCATTAGTGTTAAATATGCATTACCATTTTTTTTACTTTTTATTCTGCAAGGATGCATAAATTAATCAGAAGTGACAGTGTTGACAATACTGTTACTTAAGCTCCAAATAAGCATATTTGAATATAGAATATATATTGGAGATCAAAATTAAAGAACAACCTGCAGTTTCCTAAATTTCGAGGTCACTGCTTAGTTTGAAGTTATCCTAACAGAGGTAAAAGCAGTTTTTAATAATATTTCATGAGTTGAATATATTCTGAAGCACAGTATAAAAAACATAAATGAGATATTCGAAAAAGAGCACTGATCAAAATTAGAGCGCACTTTCAGATACCTCCCAGCTATTGGTGGCACCTGGTGCTAATTTCCTTAATTACCTGACAAACCCTAGTTAACTGGCAGCCTAGCTTTCCAGTTTTCACTGGCTTTGCAAGATGGTGATCCGTTGTAAAGTGACTGAAACCCTTTGACAGGAGGTTGTCCAGATGAAGGCCAAAGGGCTGACCCTTTCAGGCATTCCAAATCTGTGTTTCTAGAATATTGCATCTATAGACTGTCACTAACTCATTGAAGTCCCCCAAAAAGGCTGGTCGTCCGCGAAAGACAAATGCACGAGAAGATAGGATAATGCAGGGAATCTCTATGGGGAATCGGTTCAACACTGCAGCTGGAATTGCTCACCAGTGGTGAAAAGAATGAGGAGCTGTCTTGGCATGTATAAGAGAAGTTGGACTGAAAGCGCACTCTGCAGTGTCCAAGCCTCTCATTAGCAAAAAGAATCAAAAGGCTAAGCTCACTTTAGAAGCTGTCATGGCCTAATAGTTAGAAAGTCAGATTTGTAACCCAAAGGTTGTGGGTTTGAGTCTCTGTAAACGTATTTGGGTCCGATGGGAAACATTTTGTTTGGCCTTAAACTGGGAAAAAACTGAACCCAAAGTGAGTGAATGGTGGACGAGGAAGTGTCATGGTTTGGGGGAAGTTTTCTGCAGCAGGAATTGGGCCTCTTATTCCGCAACATGGCAAAGTGAATGCAAATGTTTATCAGAACCTCCTGTGGCAACATGTGGTTCTTCCCTATATTAATCGGCCAGTCAGCCAGCAATTTTCATGCAGGACAATGCCCCCGTCACACAGCAAAATAGGTAAAGCAGTTCCTTGAAGCTGAAAACATTGAAATAATGAAATGGCCAGCCCTGAGTCCTGATCTAAACTGATTGAAAATCTCTGGTAAATCCTTGGTTATGGCTAAGAAACCCACTACAGTCACCAACTTGTGGAAAAGACTGGAAGAAGAGTGGACCAAGATCACACCAGAGCAGTAGATGTGGCCACGGATGTGCTGAAGTCATTCAAAGCAAGGAGTTTTTGACTGCGGTTACCGTCATGCATTTATTTATAATCTTTCTTTGTGCTACAGTCATTGCTGTTTTCTAATTTTGATCACTGTGTTTTCCACAAAATAAAGAGTTTTTGTTGAAGTGCCTTGGTTATTTTGTAAGACTGTTCTACTAGCATAGTATAGACAACTAAAATTCCTTCAAATTTGCAAATTTGTGTTGTAAAATTTCAACACAAAACTGCTAAATTAAGTAATTAGTGCACATACCTGTATCTGTTTTCCAGATGTGTTTCATTGTATTCTGGACCCCTCGTGTTTCTGAACGCATCCTGGTAGATGTCATTGGGGTGGATATGGACTTCGCACAGCTCTGTATCATTCCACTGAGAGTATTTTCATTCTTCCCTGTGCCTGGTACCATAAAGACTTTTCTTTAACCTTTTTTTTGATGACTTTGTACTGTATATGATTATTTACAGTGCATTATATCTATTTGACCTTGTGTTTGTGTTGCTATCAGTTACAGTTCGAGCTCATCTGACAGGCTGGTTAATGACGTTGAAGCGAACTTGCGTACTGGCACCTAGTTCAGTTCTGCGCATCGCTGTGCTCATCACCAGCCTTCTGGTGCTGCCTTACATGGGGTTAGTGTTCAGCAGAAATACACAAATATGCTAAATGCATCTCATTTAAATATCTTCTGAATGTGCTTCTCTGCTCAGTATGTGATCTGTGAAGTAATTAGCTCTCATGCTGCCTCTGAATTTTTAGCGAGTCTAAAAATAAACTGATTCAAATCCCTGTCTGCATTTTGTGAATTAATTATGACGCCTTAAGCTAATGCAGACTGCTGCAGCAACTTTTTGATCATAGCAGCAACTGTACAGTATTAAAATCAGTTGGTATTATTTTGAAATCACATTTGTAATGTTGATGGTTTTGTCTTTGTGCAGAGTGCATGGTGCCACACTGGGAGTGGGGTCTTTGTTAGCAGGATTCGTGGGGGAGTCCACCATGGTTGCAGTGGCAGCCTGTTATGTATACCGAAAACAGGTGAGGAGCCATCAGGTTGCTGAAGTTCTGCTGAAATATTACAGCTAGTATCTGATCTACCTTATTTTTTAAAGGGGGAAGTAAGCTATTTTCTGTGAATGTGCAAATCTTCAGATTCATTAGACTCTAAAGCAGCGCCAGCACCAGGGCACCTCCATCGGGGGGGCACAAACCATGTTGTGGGGGTGTTTTGGGTGGGAAAGTGTGCATTCTGTGATCGCATGCAGTTGCTGACAGTTGCAAAAGCATGCATTCACTTTCTTATGCACGTTGTTTTATCGGTTTCACTTTCGCTTTTGAAATTGATCACGTTCAGCAAGGAGGGGAGAGGATGGAAGGGGGGGGGGCACTGCCTGCGAATGCCACCCCTTGGTTCTGGCCCTGCTCTAAAAAAGTACAGTAAGCGCAATGCTGTTTGCACTAATAAGCAGTGTGCTTATAATTAACTGTTGTATAGCTAAAATATTTGCCTGTCGTCTTATACGTTCAAGTTAAAAATTAAAAATAGTTAAAAATAATTTAATATTTCTGTGTAGATTTCACTATTCTCTTAGTTCTAGAATGATTCTTAAAGGAAGTTCACTGCCAGAAAAAAATTTACAGATATTTTACTCACCCCCTTGTCGTCCAAGATGTTCATGTCTTTCTTTCTTCAGTCGTAAAGAACTTATGTTTTTTGAGGAAAACATTTCAGGAATGTTGTCCATATAGTGGACTTCTGTGGTGCCTGCAAGTTTGAACTTCCAAAATGCAGTTTAAATGCAGCTTCAATGGGCTCTGAACGATCCCAAGGGTCTTATCCAACGAAACAATTCAATACAGTTAGGGTAACGACAGGTCAAAAACTCCCATCTAATTTTTCCTCCAATTTCGTCGCTTCAGAAGTACCGACCCAGTGTTTACAAAGTGAACATGCAAGGAGAAAGTATGAGATGGGAGTTTTTCGACATAACTTGAACCAGAGGTGCACAGAGTACGCATAAACACCACAGAAAATTACTGTTTCGCATTTAAACTGCATTTTGGTAGCGGACACCATAGAAATCCACTATATGGAGAACATTTCTGAAATGTTTTCCTCAAAAAACAATTTCTTAACGACTGAAATCAGAAAGACATGAACATCTTGAATGACAATGGGTTGAGTAAATTATCTGTAAATTTTTGTTCTGGAAGTGAACTACTTTGAAACTGGGCTTTAGACTTCTAAAATACTTCTCGTTTAGTATTTATTCTGCAGTATTTATCAGTCTTACCATCTGTTTTTAGAAGAAAACCCAAGAAGCAGAAAGGGTTGTAGAGGACAACTCTTCGCCGATGAATGAAGTCACCCCTAGAACAGAGTTAGATGTCATTGAAGAGGCTGAGAATGGGCAGATGGAAACAGAAGATGAATGAATCAAGGCATGGAAAGAAAAAACAAGGGTGGAAGATATGTTTTCCTTTCATTTGCAGAAGCAGCGCAGCACATCTTGGATTTTTGTTGACACCTAGTACTTTATCATACTTTAAAAAAAAAAAAAAAAAACATTTCTACAATCTCCCCATTACCCCAGTGGAACTGTCATCTTGACTGATCCTTGTGTGGGGTAGAATGAGCAGATTTGCATGTCTACATCAAATGCACTCCTGCACTTTTTGCACTGAGGCACATTTACACAGATGTCTTCCAAAGTTCCTGTTCTGCAGTCTGTGAACATTTTTGCCATAATAGAGTCCTTGCAGAAAGAATGCATCAAGAACAGGGTTGAAAGACGTTTTAATGACAGAACAGTTGACCCTGAGACATTTACTCTTCTTTTACTCTCGCCTTGAGACGCACAATGAATAGTTACACTTTGAGCATTATAATTTGCTCAAGAGGAATTTATTTTACTGACTTGGGGCATGGACTAAATTTGATTGTGTGTGTCAGCTGATTTATTTTTGTATTTACTTCACAAATTCAGGTTTTGTATACATAGGTCTGAAGATCACTCTTCTATATACAAAAGACTATTTATTTAAGCTTTTGTGAAAGCATGAACAGATCATTTTCTGATCAGATCTGATCCGGTATTTTGTGCTGGGACCACATAGAATCCACTTTGTTTTGTTTTCCAGATCATGGAAATTTACTTTAAGCTTTGCTTTCATTATCTGTTTAGAAAATTACTAAATGGAATGTAGTTTTGGCAGTTTTTAGGTCCTGTTTTACTTTTGGTGCTCGTTACTCAGTGCTTGTGGTTTAACTCAATAACAGCTCATATGTCAGCACATACAAATAAATTAAGCACATATGAATGCATTATGGTTCTTAAACAAATGTTGTGCTTAAGCTGTTCGATTTTTGCATTTCTCATGTTTTGTGCAAAGTAAAGTGAGAGGCTGAATAGAATAGTAATAGAATATTTTATTCATATTTCCTCAAATGGTCTTCCAGTTCTTGCAAAATGAGTATTTTACATAACCAATACTGTATAACTGTGTGTGTTTGGCAATAAAGTTAATCAGTGTTAATCTGTTAGTCATAAATACAAAAATTCAGATGAGCAGGAAAAAAAAAAAAAAACACCAAAATAAAAAGTGCAAGTACTTGTTGCTTCACAATGACCTAAATATTAAGATGTTAATTTAAAATATAAACTCTTCTTGGCATCTATATCACCAGCTGCCTGCTAACGTGACTTATGCACGTTATTGTTGCTTTCAATGTCTGTTAAGAACATGTAAACATAACATGATGGCAACATAAGTCATTCTGGCTTTTTTTTTTTTTTTTTTTAAAGAGTCTTTAAAAAATTTAAATAAAATAGCGAAACCAGTACAGGAAACTTTTCCATTTATAACTAACAGTGTTTAGAAAAATGACTGACATATCTGACAGTATTTTATTAAAATAATAAAAAAAAAAAAAAAAAAAAGCCTCAATTAGTGCCCATGGCTATTTTCTAGATGTTTTATATTTTAACTTGTTTACTGAACTTGCAGTAGACCATTATCTCTTTTCCCATACTATACCCACAATACATTCTTTTGAATTAAAATTCTCTAAAATTGTTGTAAACTCTTTAGTATTTTTTAACATTGACAATGAATCAACGCAATTCCAACAGTGCATAATACTAAAAAAAGAACAGGGTTAAAGTAAAGGCAGTAAGGGTTTTTTTCCCCTTTCTTAACCAGAGTTAATCATCACAGCATTTCCTGACAGGCTGATGTTAGAACTGTGATTCACTTAGGGGAAAAACCTGAGCACTTCTGCTTGCAATTTGATCTTGGTAGATTGCTGTAAATTCCCTTCATCTTTTTATTCCATGGATGACCAATACATCATTATCAGAAAACAAACATCATGCCACTTTGTAGATCAGATTTGCTCTCCGAGGTCTCTGTTGTTAGGTCATCGTGATATCTTCTCTGTGCTGGTGTTGAACACTCCTCCTGACAGGGACGTTGTAATGCCGATCGTCCTCTGTGACGATACACACGCAGGGCCACTCCTGCTTGTGGTCGTCTGGGTAATGTGTCACAAACTCCTCTGTGTCAGTCATGTACAGACGGAAGGCTTGAATGGTGTGCTTTAAGGCATAGCCCAATAGAAACATCTCTACCTACAACAAACAAAGCAAACGTACATTTAAATAGTATTTTTTGCCAGTATACTGTATATTACAGCAAGAATCATCAAATTGAAGAATAGAGAGACAAAGCGTTTTGTCGGTGTCATAATACCTGTTCTACCCCTCCACTGAAGCCGATCTGGCTCAGGTGATTGGCCAGGAGGGTCTGAGGGTTTTCTGATGTGTCGCGGGCAAAAAGAAGCCAGCAGAACACAGGCACTTCTTGATCTGTCGTCATCTTGTGATGAAGGTCAACAGCTTCAGCCAGCATTAGAAACTTTAGTGCTTCCAGAAGACCATACTCCTCTTCTCCACCCTGAAACACACGCTCACACAAACTGTGCTTCTCCTCTGGGCTCTCACAGGCTGTTGCTGCCTGCCACTGAATAAAAAGCAAATACAAATGTATGAAAACACAGAAAGTACTGTCATATATTTTCTTCATTTTAACTGAAAAGAAAAGGAATTTTCCTGGTGCAGTAGAGGATAATGCACTGCGATTAATTAGTATCAAGCAAGCGGTGTAATACTGTAGTATATGCATTAATACACTACATATTACAGTTCATTTTCATTTTTTTATTTACTAATTAATTATTTTACATTGTTGCTTGTTTAAAATCTGTCTGATATCTGCATAAAACTTCATGAATCCATTTGTCTTAACTTTAAATAAACAATCAGTCGCTCAGCCACTGGGACTTTTCCTGATGCTTCCGATGGTCAATTCAGATGGTAACCAAAGGGGTCTGTAGCAATCGTGAAATTCATTTCATAAACAAAATACTAATTTTGTTAAAATAATATGTGATTGCATACATTCCATTTATAAATACAACAAAAAATGGAATGTACAAAATGTACAAAAATTATTCTTGGGCAAAATGAAATTTTGACACAGCCCTAGTGAAAAATAAATATACTAAAACGTATTTGAAATACATTTATTTCATGCTAAGTATACTACAAATACATTTACATATTTATATACTTAAAAATGCCCTGCAGTTGTATTTCTGGTTATATTAAACTATATTAATATTATACTTCCACTTAAATACTTATATTATACTTAAAGTCTGCTAAATTGGATTCTGCTAAACTAATCAGAAGTAATGCTGAAGTCCAACTAAAGACATACTGAAGTATATTTGGTTGTGTTAAAGTGGAACTACTGCAAGTATACATTAGGTATATTTGAAATATCTTGCTTTTAGACTAATATTATTCAAAGATCACACAATCCTCATCAATAGTGACATTAAAACAAATTTTGGGCTTAAAATTAAGAAATGTGGATTACTTTTTTACTAGGGGACAGACCTTTTTTTCATAAAAATAGGTGCCCTTAAAAATATATATATATAAAAAAAAAACTGTTAGAACTGCGAGATGTCAACTCACAATGGTGAGAAATAAAGTCAGAATTGTAACAAAAGGTTGTATATTTTCTTTTTATTCCATGGCAGGAAATGGCCAGTTTAATACAAAAAAGGCATTTATTTGAAATTTTATTACTATTATTTTTTAAACGTCTTTACTGTCGGTTTTAATTTAATAGACAATGATTAAATAAAAAAAAAAAAAAAAACTTTTATGTTTGAATAAGATATGTGTAATGCAGAGCAGAAAAAAAAGAAATTCACCTTCTTTTTAAGAAGATCCAAACAATATTTGAGTCTCTCTACAGAACTTTCCTCACTTCCTGGCTTGCATTCTGCAGGAAACACCCATCCACTGATCAAATGCTCCTGAGCTTCTGGTAACTGTGAGAAGAACCAGCAGCTGTTATTTTGAGCTAGAAAACAACACATTCCTTAGCTACATTTACACACATCCAAACAATCTGTTTCTAATCAGACTGATGACTCAATCGGACTGAAAAGCCTTAATGTAAACAACATGACTGATCCGACTGAATTGAAAGTGGTGGTGTAGACCTAAAATAATCTAATCCACAAGCAAATATTAAAGGAGAAGTCCACTTCCAGAACAACAATTTACAAATCATTTACTCACCCCCTTGTCATCCAAGATGTTCATGTCATTCTGTCTTCAGTCGTAAAGAAATTATGATCTTTGAGGAAAGCATTTCAGGATTTTCATTTTCATTGGTGCTCCGAATTTGAACTTTCAAAATGCAGTTTAAATGCAGCTTCAAATCGCTCTAAACGATCCCAGCCGAGGAAGAAGGGTCTTATCTAGTGAAACAATCTGTCATTGTTTTCGAAAAATAAAAATCTGTATACTTTTCTGTATCTGTATACTGTATACTGTAGCACAGGCTCTGGGATGCACGTCCACGGGTCGTTCTTGAACGATTTGTTCATTTTGAACGAATATTTAATGTGACTCGGGAAGAACGAGTCGTTT